>WNNJ02002272.1:0-38532 GCA_012934845.2 Pomphorhynchus laevis
AGATGCTGGGCCCGTTTCAGAGTCCATCTAACTTTCTTCAGGATACGTTTTAGTCTTCTTAGGTCGGCTTTCGCCGACTAGTTCACCGTAACGGTGATCCCCAGGTATTTTACTCGACTTTTAAAGGTGAGGAGTGGTTCAGAGGGAAATATGGTGGAGAGCGCAGATAGTGCTAATCTCTTAAGCTTTTGCTTTGTTGCAGGGGTGCCATGAAAGACAACCACCTGCGATTTTGCGGAGTTTAAAACAAGATTGAATTTGGGTAATTGGTCTTTTAATCTTAGAAAGAAGCGGCTGATGTCAGAGACTACGTCTTTACACCTGTGTCCAGCGAACAGGGCTGTGGTGTCATGAGCGAACATTACTAGACGTTGTTCGCGTTTAAATATTTAAAATAGGGTAATGGAGGCAGCAAGATATAAGATAGGAGAAAGAGGTGAACCTTGAGGCACACCCGTAATAGGGTATAATTGTCGCGCATTAGGGTCCTCTTCTTAAAAAAATCGCTTGGTGTGCAGCAGGATCTCCAACCTGTTTACAATTCTCGCAGGCACCCGAGGGACTTGAGAGAAGAGATCACAAAGGGAATGGAGATTCGGTCAAATGCGGCAGAAAAGTCGAAGAAAACAGATACAACAAGACGATGGCTGTTATCGCGACAAAACTCCTCCACCTCACCAACTGCTAAATGTATCGAGCGACCTTTGACGAACCCATGAAAACCTGAAGGGATCAAATTACGCCTACTGAAATGGTCGCCGATTTTACGCGCACGCGCTTTTTCGTAAATCGACACGAGGGCATTTTGAATCGAAATGGGTCGCAGATCTTTAGGGCATGAGCAGGATTTTTTCTTAGGAATAAAACACGCTTACTAATATTGATGCCTGCTACATCGGATGGGGAGGCTCAAAGCATTGTGATGGCCACCTCCCTTCTCTGATTTTCTATCAAAAGCTGACAGACACGATGAGAAAATGGAGCGACAGATTTGGAGGTGCCCGGAAATAGAACCCAAGAGTTGAGAATATCCGTAACAGATAAATCCCTACTCCTGAAGTCACCCCATGGCGGGATTGGTTGAGGAGATTGCGTGGCTCCATAGTTGTGTAGGGCTAATGACTCCTCCAAAACTTTTTCAAGGCATATCTTACCTATTCAACCCAATGCCCTATCCTTCAAACACACAAACTTCTCCTTCTTGAAAATCTCCCAAAAGGAAGACTGGAAGGCTTAAGACGAGTAATACTTGCCGTATCCCTTTCCAGCTGGAATCTATATCTAGTACTTCAGTATTCATTCGAGATGGCCTTTCTGGCGGAGGCAGAGAGATTAGGAAGGTTAAGCAATTTTGCTGGGACCTTGAGTTTTGTCGGAGTGGGATTGAATAAGCGACCTTTATAAGTAGTCGATAGAATCGCGGTAGCTTGTGAAACGAGGTAGGTATTACGTTCGATTAAACTCTCATTTCCTATTCTGGGAAAGAGTTGGATAGCCGCTTGAAAGAAGGCTACTCTGATCGGGTCAAAGTAAAACCTCCTTATAAGCAACGTATCCTCCTCAATCCGCCAACGAATAAGGTCATGAGAGGTGGACCAATGTTGACGCGACTGCTCCGTACAGTGTGGTTTAAGCAACCACCTCGAGTGAAGCAGTATAATGTCGAGGATAGAATTCGTAGATGTGCAATGAAAAATAGGGGAAGGTGGTTTGTAAATAAAGTAACCATTCCAGGCTCTGCGAAGTGCTGCGTTGATCCAACGACTAGTTCTGTCGTTGAAGTCTCCAAGTATCAAGTCAGCCGCTGTCAATAATACTATCCAGTAGGTCACGATTCTTGTGAATCTCCCCTGTACGAATGTAGACCTTGGCTAGACTAAGGCGTTTACCGTTCTTACTGAGTGAAACTATTAGACAAGACAGGGCTGGACATGAGTAGTTTAGCAGGAGGGAGGACCTTAAAGAGCACTTAATTAAGGTCAAGAGTCCTTGAGATGAAGAGGAGTGAGGAGGGGTTATGTACGGAGTATAGTGGTATACATATATGCTTTGGAATAAATCGAGTAATGTCCTGGTGGAGACGGATAGACCGCGTCTTTTGAAAGAATTATAACATCTGAATCTCTACCGGATAGAAGTCTAAGGGCAGAAGCACCTCCCGAATTTCCACTGAAGGATATTCAGTGAAAAAGGCTCACGAGTACTCTGCATTGTGATGGATTAGTTGGATGGGGGGATTGCTACCTAGACAGAGCTAGGTGCAGGAAGGTTTCCCTTCCCTCCACTAACCCCACCTGGGGTAGGTACTTGCCGCTGGGCAACTTTGTCTTCATTTCCCCGGCGCTGCTTCTGCTTCTCCATGAGTTTGCCAATTTTGATTGGGGGGATGGGATTAGTTAATCCCCCCTTTTATTTGAGGATTTCGCAATTGCTGTAGGAATATCCTTGTTAGAGCACAGAGTTGAAATCAGAGCAGTAATCATGCCTTGGAGCTCCCTCTGAAATAAAGACATTCTCTCGTCAACTATTTTTAGGAGATCGCTGTCGTTCATCCGAGTGGAAGCAGCTGGAGCGAAGGAATCAGGGACCGGCTTCACAATTTTGCTAACATTTAGGAACTTGTCTTTATAAACCTTGAAGAAACATCACTTTCTGCTCCAGGCGGGTTGAACCCTACCGCGTTGGTATGACACCGGCTGAAGTCCAGGAAGGTAAATTCGTCTTTGTCAATCAATCAGAAACGTAGGTTGAACCCCATAAACGGGTTATACCTGGAATTGGCCAGGTTTTCCTCCTGTTCAACCGAAGTGGAGCTGAAGCCAACTGGTATCGGATTACCAGACTTGCTAGTGATCGAACAGAAATTAGTTAATTTGAAGGACTTTTCTAACAACTGTATGTCTGACTTACCCATGTGACAGGGAAGGACATTGATTTTGACCGTCCCCTGTATCGGTTTTTCTAGTTCTTCTCCTAGATTGGAGAGTTCGTTGTAAAAAATTTAGTATTTTCTGCAGCCAATTCAGAAGAAGATAATGAGATTTTTATCTGAGTATCAAACAGTTTAACCGAATTGAATATTATTCTGTTTGGAAAGGTAGCGCAAAACTTTCTGAGAAAAATGTTAAATAGCAGGTGCCTTTCTGTAAGCTTATTTATATTTAAAATTACCAGATTCTTTAATTTTGGAACGGGGGGGAAGGATCCCCCCCATCTTGAACAACACACAAAACTTCACTTACCGCAGTCGTTGTAAATTCAGAAAGATTTACCTTACCACTGTCTGTATGAAGCAGGTTATATGTCATTTGAGCAGATTTTGAGTGCCAAAAGTGTTTTTATAAATAAATAAAGACTGTTAACTAACACAGAAAAACATCAAATAAATCAAATAATTTTACTCACTACATCAAATAAAGGATTAAGGCGAGCAATACTCGTACTATCCCAACCCAGCTAGAACCTATATCTAGTGCTCCAGTATTCATTCGAGAGGGCCTGTTTGGCGGACGCAGAGAGATTAGTGATGTTCAGCAACTTTGCTAGGACCTTGAGTTTTGTCAGAGTGGGGTTGTATATGCGACCTTTTAGGTAGTCGAAAGAATCGCGGTAGCTTGCGAAGAGAACTAGATATTAAATTCGGGAAGACTATCATTTCCTATTCGGGGAAAGAGTTGGATAGCCGCCTGAGAGAGGGCCACTCTGATTGGATCAATGTGAAACCTCCTTCGAAGCAACGTATCCTTCTCAATTCTCCAACGAGGTAGGTCATGAGAGGTGGACAGTTGTTCGCGCGACTGCTTCGTACAGAGTAGATTAAACAACCACCTCGAGTGAAGCAGTAAAATGTCAAAGATTGAATTTGTGGATGTGCAATGAAAGATTGGGGAGGGTGGTTTATGAATAAGATAACCGTTCCTAGCTATGCGAAGTGCTGAGTTGATCCAACGACCAGTTCTGTCGTTGAAGTCTCCAAATAGCATGTCATAGCCGCTGTCAATAATACTATTCAGGAGGTCTCGGTTCTTGAGAATCTCCCCTGGACGTATGTAGACATTGGCTAGACTGAGGCGTTTACTGTTCTTACATAGTGAAACTACTAAATAAGACATGGCTGGACACGAGTAATTTAATTGAAGGAAGAACCTTAATGAGCACTTAACTAAGATCAAGAGTCCTTGAGATGAAGATGAGTGAGGAGGGGTTATATACGTTGTGAAGTGGATGTATATATGCTGAGGGATAAATCGAGTAAAGTCCCGGCGGATACGGATAGACCGCGTCTCCTGAAGGAGTATATCATTAGCATCTCTACCAGATAAAAGGCTAAGAGCAGAAGCACCTCCCGAATTCCACTGAAGGACATTCAGTGAAAATGGATCACGAGTACTCTGCATTGTGATGGATTAGTTCGATGGGGGATTGCCTACCTAGAGAGAGCTAGTGCAGGAAGGTTACCCTTCCCGCTACTAGCCCCACCCGGGTCGGTACTGCCCCTGGGCAGCGTCTTCATTATCCCTATGTTGTTTACCACTCAGCATTTTACCGGTCTTGAGCGGGGGGATAGTATGGGCCGAAGCCTCCTTTTTTAGATGACGGAATTGTGGCAGAATGAATCGAAGGATTTGTGCAGAATGCAGACACAACCTTTGAAATTAGGTTTTCCATTTTCATATAAACCGCTTCCACTATTGCATCTATCGCACGCATTATGTCAGCATCCCCCGTGCGTAGGAAGACACCACTCGAAAAATTTGCAGGTCTAAGCACGGCACCGGACTTGTGAAATTTACCATAGTATTGTTTGAATTGAGCACATTTCCTGCTTCAGGCAGGATGGCACCCCCCCCCACAATTGGAGCATGATGGGGGGGGGCCTCACAACGAAGACCAGTCTATAGAGTCGCACACTGGGACGACCTACACGCTCCACATGTAAGTGTTTTACTGCAGCTGGAAGCCCAGTGTCCCCATTTGTGACACCGGCTGCAGTGAGGATAGTTATATTCATCTTTTCCAATAAGGGTAAAACAAAGATTAAAGCCCAAAAAAGTGTTACAGTTAGAGTTCATAAGTACTTCTCCGTATTCCAGTGGGGCAGAGCAGAACCCAATGGGTATTGGCTTACCCCTTTTAACAAGAATAGACCGGAAGTTAGAAACCTTAAAGGATTTTTTAGTAGTTTAATATCAGTATCATCAAGGTGACAGGGTAAATTCGATATTTTTAGAGTGCTAAGAATGGGTTTAAAAAAATTGCACCATATTCAGATAAGGTTGATTCAAAGTGATCTATATAGTCCCTTGCCAGATCAGCAGAGACAAATGAGATCTTGAGCTCTGTCTCTTACAGTTTGACTTTTTTGAAAATGACCCTGTTGGTCAATTTTTTAATGAAAGGCCTAAGGAAGACATTAAATAAGAGGTGCATTACCATCGGCTTAAGCTTGATTACTATCAAATTTTTGAGTTTTGGGATGGGAGGAAGTACCTCCCCATCACTGTTAATCAAAGAAACATCACTAACCTTCGTTGTCGTTGGTTTAGACTCAGTAAATACCTTAATATCGTCTTTTTCTTTCAAATTCGTATTCATTTGTGCTGGAAAACTGGATTTTACGAAGTTCTTTGTTATTCCGACGTTAATACTTGTACACATTTTTGCAAAAGCTATTTTAACGATAAAAACTTGATCCAATAACCTTCAGCAATACAATCTAGCAATTATATTATTGCTCAATAACATTAACAATGTGCCCTTAATGGAATAACATGTTCAATAAATATTTTTATAGCCAAATGCCTCGTCATCTAATTAGTGACGCACATAAATGGATCAATGAGATTCCTACTGTCCTTGTCTGCAGCCCAGCGAAACCACAGCCAAGGGAACGGGCTTGGAATCAGATAGCGGGGAAAGAAGACCCTGTTGAGCTTGACTCTAGTAAGTCTTTGTGAAGAAACATGAGAGATGTAGGATACGTCTGCCTTTGATACGTTGAATCAAGCTTATCTATCTAAAGCGCTTAAACTATACGGTTGTTCCGACTTTCTACCCAGCGCTCAGAAGGTAAACGTGGCGAAATCTTAACAAGCGCGGGGAAAAGGCGGAAGTAACTAAGGAGAAATGACAAGTACCGGGACCGACGCAACGCCGAATACATACAATCCGACGAGTATAAACATGCTTATGATGCTCCAATAGCAGGACCACCTAGTTCAAGTAGAGGTAGGTCTGTATTCAGACGAATGATTAATCAAAGAACGGCAAACAATGTTACAGCTTCAAAGGAAGCAAAAATGAATACGATGTCGATTTCTCAGAGATTTGAAGTTAGAAAATCAGATTATGATCGACTAGAATTTGAATCATCGACGCATTCGGCATTAAGGTATCTTGCTGGATCGCCAAAATTACTTCCATTTGTATTGAAGGTTGGTGAACAATAAAATACAGTTACATCATCAGCTTCAGCATTGTTAGAATCTTTAACTATATCAACATACATTTCGTCGACACCAGAAAATCTCAACGCGGCAGCGGACCCACACTTCCAAGAGATCTGGAATAAAAATGTAATCGCTACAGGCTCAGTGTTCTCAGCAATATCTGCTTTAAGACCGGTAGATTTAAGAGATTTCACAATAACTAAGACTCAGCAACAAGTACTACCTGCTTTATTAATAGCAAACAATAGACTGAGATTAGAAAGGTATTTAACTACAACGAACGACGATTTAATGATTGGTATAATAATGCCAGCCATCGATATATCAACGAAAACTCAATTGAACGCAGCTATAATCGCGAGAGCAAGAATGATGATTCTGGAATTACTACAGGACATAGCAGGAGTGGAATACGGAAGTGTAAGAGAACTACTATCGATACCGCAGCCACGAACAAAAGAAAGACGAGCGCGTTCACAGGTTGCGGACAGGGGAAATTTCTGTAGATATACAGGAAAGCTGCGATATAAACAAAGTTTGGTTTGACGAATAAGCAGTCGCGGACAATCAGATACGATGTTGCCGGGCATCTCTTCGCACTTGGCTGTGCACCGGCTAGGCCCACCGCTTATAACTGTGGTTGGTTCATTCTTAAGAAAATGTTCCATTAAAAAATAATCTCTTAGAACAACATGAAGTCCACTAAAGATACCGATCCAGCTTGTGTTACCGACTATTCTGGCAAGCATGGTAGGAATAACAGGAAGGTCCGTGGTCGTGCTAGACCAGCCGAAATGCAAATCCATGACTCGTTTGAGGTAATCTCTACGGAACCCTCAGACGCCGAAATTTCGCAAATTGGTTGTTTGTCTAGTAGTGGCGGCCCTATAACTATGAGCAACAGTGTCGTTCCGTCTATTTATGGTTCTGACCTTACACAAACTACTCAATCAAAACTACATGACAATTCGTCGCCTTCTATCGATACAGCGACTATTCAATATAGACCACATGAATCTCACACATCCTGTAAGATATGTGCCTTCGTTTTTTCGGAAAGAGCGAGACATAAAAATCTAATAGATCATATGGCTCAACATCATGATATTCATACAATCAAACTGCAATGTCATCTATGTGGCTATCTTCACACCACGCCGAGCGGCGTCTCGATTCATTATCGGGTATGCAGCGAAAATTATAGGGAAATCTTTGGTTTCCAGCCGCACGATTACAAAAAAAAACTGCTTTGTCCAACAAGTTGGTGAAGTCAACTACAGTTTTCCTAAAGGAGGCTCTTTTTCAACCTGTCGTCGATATAGGCAAGAGCATAATATGTACTGTATTAATTCCTACTAAAGAGGACCACGTTTTATCTTGCCCCTCTTGTTCATACACGATATCCAGTCAAGCCTGCTATAAGCAATTGGTACAGCACTTTGTTACGAACCACCCTTCACATACGCTGTCGTTCTTATGTTCCTACTGTGAAATTTTCCGAAGCGAGAAACACATTTCAGTGAGTGCTCCTTCAGCCAACTGCAAGAAGAAGCACAGTGCATACATGCTTCCAGACAAAACAAACAGTAATGATGAAATAATCGCCTCTACTGTCGAAGTTACTCCTGAAAATTCTTATTCTTCGAGTCCGCTCTCTGATCATTTGAGTACATACGGCGATCGTTCATGACAACGTCTTCGAGCAACTTCGTGCTTCAACAGACAAAGCTGCTCTCAACGACAATCAATCATTGCAATTAACACTTACACCTACTCAGCAATATTCAAAGGAGTTTTAGACGTCAATATGTGAAAACCACGCTACAGTTGTTCAATCCTGCAATTCTAGTATCGTTGACGTACGTTATTCGACTGAGCAAGGCATTTACGCTGTTTCACAATGCTCCTCGACCGAACAGACATCAATTGTCGATCCGCAATGCAGCTTTCATTCGAATAACTCAAATATTTACTGAAGTGGTAGATCATCTTAACAATCTCTACAATGACAGCAGCGCACACCCTCGCCTTAAGAGACTTATCGGATCTCTGCTGACAGAATCTGCAATAGTCGAACCTGATCAATTAACTGTCATTCTAGACAAATTCGTTACCATCTACACAATCTATCTGACCGGTATTGACGAAAAAAGAAGGCCTAATGATGCATGCAGACTTAAGGATAATGTCAGCTATTCAAATAAAATGCAACGCATTTTATTTTATATCAGCTACTGTATTTATAAAAATACACGACGTTATACGTTGCAAGGCGAATAACCACGGAACTTCAAAACAATCCTAGTAAATGGCGAACTACAGTGGAAGAATCAAGCGATCTTGCATCTACATATGAGGACACCGTCTTTCTTTTAAAAAAATTGAGTTTGTCAGCGACTATCTCGTCCTGCGTCTTGCATCAGAGGCTTATCAATGCATCTTCAGATTAATAGCTGGAAACGCAGAAACAGATCAAGTGTTTTCTCCAGTGTCATCTAGACGACAACCAAAATCTGCGCACTTTCTCGCGCTTAGTGGAAATAGCCAAATACTGCCATGCGCACCGTTCAGAGGGCTTTCAAAGCGAGACCATGATGATATCCTACGCAGACGAAATAGGGCACTCTACTTCAACAACACAACTAAGCTAGCATATGAACTACTGGAGAATCCCATGGAAATACCAATGTCCTTTAGAACCAATACAAGTTATCAGTCATTTCTCAAAACTTTTGAGCGCAGACTCGCTGCTAAATGAGGAAACAAACGAGCCGCAATATTCTACTAACTCTTGCATCCATGAAACTGACCAAGATTGCTTATATTTTACTATCGATAATCAATCTCTTTTATCAGCACTCAAATCAATGCAAAAAAATAGGGCACCTGGTCCAGATAAAAGTCAGAGTTAATCAAGTGCTGCAATTCGATTCCGCCTTCATATTTTAACCTTGATCTGCAACATGGCTCTGCGTTTATCATACCTCCCACGTAGTTGGAAATCGAACAAATCCGTTCTTCCAAAAAACAAATTTACAGGCAATCCCGCAGCAGAAGCGGAAGCACTCAGTGACATTCAATCCTTTCGTCCAATTACGATCTCCAGCGTTCTATGCCGGGCATTTCATAAAGTGATCTTAAAAATGTACGAATGCACATAAGCACTCCTCCGCAGCAATTTGCCTTCAGCAAAGATGCCTCTATTACTTTGTTAAGGCCGTACGCCTTTTTCGCAGTTATACTTTAAGGAAGAAGCAGCGTGCTTACATGACAATGATGGATATTAAATCATCGTTCGATACTCTATCGCACTCAGCAATCTCAGAGAAGCTGGTTGAACTAAATTGTCCTGAGACGCTGCGCAAATACATCATGAACAGCTACGTGGATATTTACACAAAATTTTCCTTAAAAACAGGAGAAACCAGCATAATTCCAATAAAACGTGGTGTTAAACAAGGAGATCTACTATCCTCTTTTATTTTCGCTGTCTGTTTAGATAAGGCAGTTGAGAATTTAGTGTCTGAACGTGACAGCTTTATCCATCGAGATGTCAAGATGACGCAGATAACTACACAGACGATTTAATTTTAGTGGCTAATACACAAGTCAAGCTACAATCCGCTATCGACCAGATCGTCGCGAAACTGCCTCCGCTTTGATTAAGATTCAATGCAAAAAATGCATTACAGTCAGCCAGGAGTTCGAACAGGGCCAAGCCAGATACAGGCTAGGTAGCACACTAAGAATACTCGGTGAGCACATTCCGGCCAAACATCCGAAGGACGATTGCACCTATCTAGGAATCAATCCCTTTATAAGGATCAATGAGGCAGACATCAAAGCACAGATCTCTGGTGCTTTAACAGTCCTGAACGCCTCGCGCATCTCACCGACGCAGACAGAACATTTAGCAAATGATTACCTACTGCCGAAGATTCTCTACCGATGTTGTAATAGCACGTTATCTGTTACAAGCCTAAAAAGCATCGACAGTTTCTGGGGAGCTGAGTCAAAAAAGATCCTAAGGCTACCTCTGTATGTTAATAACGGCTTCATTCACCTTCCAGCTAGGCTAGCAGGACTAGGACTACGATCTATTTCCTATGAAGTTGCAGCTGCCAGAATCAGTGTTTGGGGAACTCAGTCGAAGCTTTTTCGAACTCGTCAATTTATCTGTCAATAGCGAATTACGGTCAGCTAAAAGAGTAGTAAACCCAAACTATGATGATGCGAAGCCCTGCATCGACAATTTTCACAACAGATTGCGCGATGAATGGGGAAAATGCTTAACTCAGGCAAATGGCCTGGCAACGCTAACCTATAAAGAAACAGCACCGTCACCGGCTTTAATGTCTTTTCGATACTCACAAAGTCCTCACCACAAATTCCAAAAGCAGGTCTTACTGCTACAATTCTAACCAGAATCGATCGATCTAGAGATAAACTGTGCCAACATTGTAAAGCTGAAGCGGAATCGAATATGCACGCTATAAATTGTTGCATTTATTCTACAAGAGTGATGGTGAAACGTCATGACAAAGTTCAAGACAAAATGTTTTATGCACTGAGAAATTCGCCGAGCGCTAAGTTTACAGAAGATATTGAACCACGCATCCTAACCGACACACATCAATATCTTCAACCGGACTTAATACTCGTAGACACAAAGGTCAAACAATCTCTTCATCGTTGATTTCGCAGTCACATATGAAAAAGATTCTAGCTCGTTGAAAAATGTGGAAAAATCAAAACTTGCCAAATTCGTAGCAATAAAACGTTTATGTGCAGTGAAATATAACGTAACTGAAGACCGTGTTACTATACTTCCAATCGCTCTTGGCACGAGATGATGTACTTTAAAATCAATGGAGAACTCAATAGCGCAGCTTGGATTGTCGAGATACACTGCAAATCAAGTGAAGACAACGAGGGCAGAACAGTCAATTTAAACTTTTAATGCTTTCACAGGCAGGTCATACTCATGGAGACCTCGACACTCAAGAACGAAACGAGTCCACTTTTAACGAGAAAGAGAAGGCGACAACGTCAGTCTCCAAAAAATCTAGGGTATATTGATAACAAATCATGCAGCACGAATTGTTAAAATTAACACTTTCATTGTTACTTGACTTACTCGATGGTTCTGTTAGCGTTAACGCTGTTTGTAACACATGTATTTCTCGGTTAAGTGAACGAGAAGCGTATTATTCGAGAACACTGACCGATTGGGAGTTTGACTGGGGCGGTACATCTGTTAAAATCTAACGCAGGTGTTCAAAGGTAATCTCAGCGAGAATGGAAGTCTCGCGTGGAGCGAAACGGCAAAAGATTGCTTGATCTTGATTTCCAGTCAGGATATGGACGATGAAAGTCTGGCCTATCGATCCTTTTGAGTTTTACGGGTTTTAAGCAAGAGGTGTCAGAAAAGTTACCACAGGGATAACTGGATTGTGGCGGCCAAGCGGTCATAGCGACGTCGCTTTTTGATCCTTCGATGTAGTCAAAAAATAATTAATTGTGAATAATAATGAGTTAATAACAAAAAACTGTAAAAATAATATTTTTAATTTTTTTCTCGGGTTGCCAACTAGAAACGTTAACAGAGTGGAGATCCTGCTGTATACTAAGTGATTTTATTATGAAGACGACCCTGATGCGCGTCAGTTCTACCCAATTACGGGTGTACCTCAAGGATCCCCACTTTCTCCTATCTTATATCTTGCTGCCTCTATTAACCTATTCAAAATATTTAAACGTGATCAACGTCTAGTGGTGTACGCTGATGACACCACAGCCCTGTTCACTGGACGCAGGTGTAAAGACGTAGTCTCTGACATCAGCCGTTTCTTTTCAAGATTAAAAGACCAGCTACCCCAATCCAATCTTATTTTAAACTCCGCAAAATCGCAGGTGGTAGTTTTTCATGGCTCCCCTGCGACGAAGAAAAAACTTAAGAGACTAGCACTCTCTGCGCTCTCCTCCATATTTGCCTTTAAACCACTCCCTACATTCTAATAATACCGACAATATCAGTGCCGTCATAATACCGGCAATATCAGTGCCGGTATTATTAGCGATGATAGTGTAATTGAAA
Organism: Pomphorhynchus laevis; assembly: GCA_012934845.2. Taxonomy (NCBI): domain Eukaryota; kingdom Metazoa; phylum Acanthocephala; class Palaeacanthocephala; order Echinorhynchida; family Pomphorhynchidae; genus Pomphorhynchus; species Pomphorhynchus laevis. Next base: position 12,547 of record WNNJ02002272.1, read on the forward strand.
CAATTTTCTGTGATGTTATGAGTATCGATGCAATGTTCCACTATAGAATCTTATGTCTTTTTCCCCTCAATATGTCTGATCTACGATTGTCCAGTCTCTCACTCAAGGAGCGTCTAGACTCACGAACGTATTGTGCCGAGCATAGTGAACAACATCCTAGATATACGACATCCTTTGTACTGCATGTAACAGGGTGCTTAATTCTATAACTCAAACCTGTTACATTACTTGTAAAGCGATTTGTTTCTACAATTTGTGCGCAACACTTGCATCTAGGGCGTTCACACTTTTTGCATGAATTTGCAACTCCAACTTTTGTAGTCTCTGACGAGCTTTTAATGATATTCCTACCTAATTTGTTATTAGATTTGTAGACAAATTGTAAATTGGGAATATTAATGTTTTCAGATTTTGCCATGTTTTTAATTTTTAGATTAAGACTCCTTTCGACTGTTGTTAATGCTGGGTGGAATGGCATTACTATTCGAATTCGATTAATTTTGTCATTTTTAACTTGAGGTAATTCGTTCTGTAAATATGTTCCTTGTCGTGCCCTATTGATACTGCTTAATATCTCTCGTTTAGTAAAACCTCTGTTTGCTAGTATACCTCTAAGCTTGTATAGATGTACTTCTCGACGTGCCGGTTCACTACAAACACGTATTATTCTACACGCTTCATTTTGTATAAGGGATTTTTTCGTGTAATCAGGATGACCGCTTTGTGCATGAAGGTAATTGGGTATGGAGGAGTTCTTGCGATACAATTCAGTTTGTACATTGTTATTTTCATCACGATAAACTGAAATATCGAGAAAGTTCGCGGGAAAAGAAAATGATGATGTAAATTTTAAAGAACCAAAGTTATTGACATGATCGATGAATCTATCCAAATTTTCTTTGCCGTGCTTCCATACTATAAATATATCGTCTATGTATCGCACAAATAATGACGGTTTTAGCTCAAACGCATTTATAGCAGCTGTTTCAAAATCATCCATAAATAAAATAGCATATACGGGTGCCAGAGCTGTACCCATAGCTGTTCCAGCTGTTTGTCTATATCGATCACCATTAAATTTAAAATAGTTATTATCAAGAATAAAGGCCAAGCTATCAAGAAAAATTCTTTCTTTTTAAAACACCAATTATCCGCCTCCATTGCTTTACGTACAGCCAACATACCGTTTGTATGTGGTATTGATGGGTAGAGAGATTCTACATCCATAGTTATCATAATATCGCTCGGTTTTATTTCGGATTTAATCGTTTTAAGTTTATCCAAAAATTCTGACGAGCTTCTAATGTACGAATTTACTTAACTTGTTAAGGGTAATAGCAAATTGTGTAAAACTTTTGAAAGTTGTTGCGTAATTGTTCCAATACAATTAATAATCGGACGTCCGACAACAGGTCTCGATTCTTTATGAATCTTAGGTAACATGTAGTATTTACCAATATTCCAACTAGTTGGAACTAATTTATCTCTGTCGGTTATTTGGAGAAAACCTGTGCCTGTATGTCGACTAATAAGGTTACTTAATCTTTCGTTAAGTGAGCTAAGCGTATGAGCATCTGCCGCTTCATAGTTTGTTGTATTAAGTTGACGTAGTCCTTCCGAAATGTATTCTTCCTTTTCCCATACAACAGCAGAGTTGCTCTTATCTACTTTCCGTATTACGACATTATCCATTTCTCGTAGCTCTCGTACCACGTTGAATTGTGGTGTTGTCAAATTTCTTATTGTTCCTTGATTGGGTTTGATTTTGAGAAACTCGTTATAGCACCATGAACCAAAATAATTAGTCGACGATTTTCTTTTGATGTCGTCTTTAATACTTTTAAACGCATCAGACGACATTTGGCGCAATCCATTCATTAAGTCTATTCTTGAAAACTCACGAGGACACACGTTGTAGTTCAGACCTAAGTTCAAAACTGATTTTTGGCTATCTGTCAAATCGACAGTTGACAGGTTTGTGAAACTATCTTATGATTTTGTTTTACGTATTCTACCTTGTCTAAAATGACGATTTGTTTGGCAGTCAAGATACCTAATTTCATCTTTTGTAATATTCTTTTTACATATCCAAGAGAGCTTCTTTGCTTTACCAGCAAGAAGAATATCCAATAGGTCCCCAGTGTTTAAACACACGCTTAAACAGTGTTTAAACACTGTTTAAGCGTGTGTTAAGGTGCCTATAGATGATTATAGAAGTCACTGTACTGATGAGCTCCGTTAGAGCGAAACGCGTATACCGTTGTGAAGTTTGTCGTCACACATAGGATGACTGGGCATACGTAGCGACTTTGAATAATGCAAGAATAATTCGGTTTTATTTCTTAGTTTGATGAGAATATATAGAATGCTGCCTGGTGTTTATGCCTCTTCATGAGGAAAACATAGTGATATATATAATAGTAGTGCACGGATGTGCTGAGTAAACAACGGTCCAGGATTTCTTACGAAATACGGCATTTATACTAAATGGTGTTGCTTGATAGACTGGACTTCGATTCACGACTTTCAGTCACCATGTCACTTCTAGACGACCACTTCAGCATCGAAATGATGAGTACCCGACAACACTCATCAGTAGAATGAGGTACACACTGGTCGTTTCGGTTGCCTGTGTGACATTGTGAATAAAGGCGTTTCCGACACTTTGCTTAATTGTCTGAGGCTTTCGCTCTTAACCAGATCGAATTGCTGTGCGGACCATCCTTAAACACTAGGCAGAGGTTGTTGCTGAATTATCGCTGCACTCGTTGGATCCTAAATGGATGCGACAGGTATAATAGTAATGCACGGATGTGCTGAGTAAACAACGGTCCAGGATTTCTTACAAAATACGGAATTTATACTAAATGGTATTGCTTGATAGGCTGGACTTAGATTCACGACTTTCAGTCACCATGTCACTTCTAGACGACCACTTCAGCATCGAAATGATGAGTACCCGGCAACACTCATCAGTAGAATGAGGTACACACTGGTCGTTTCGGTTGCCTGTGTGACATTGTGAATAAACACTCATCATTTCGATGCTGAAGTTATCGTCTAGAAGTGACATGGTGACTGAAAGTCGTGAATCAAAGTCCAGTTTATCAAGCAACACCATTTAGTATTATATATAAATAGAGTTCTGACATTATTAATAAGAAAGGAGAATCTTAACATACTGCCCCACTCTCTAACAATATCTAATTCAAGACGTGGGTTAAGCTCTATTTTACATAGAATTACCAATGCCTTTTCGTTGTTTAATTTGTTAGATAAAAATGTATAGCTCTTTGTAATGTGCGAGAGTGTGTTTTCCAATGTCACATTTGAACGTGCTTCTTGAAGTAGTATGATTTCATAGTTAGAGAAAGCAGGAATAGACGTCAAGTTTTTCATTGATACACAATTCCAACTCATTATTTTATATCTTGGTGTATTATTCATTTAATATAGGAATTGGCCACCTTGTGTATCGTTGCTATATGGGGATTAATATTTCCTTTATCTTTCCTAGAGCTGTTCGCTGTCGATTTTCGCGTTTTCTCGTTGCCGTTCGGATAGGTTAGATTCTGTCTATGTGTTGGTAAACTGGTCAAATTTTGATAAATTCTTTGTTCTCAGTTGAACACGTATTAGTATCGTCGTGACTTAATTTTTTATCTAATTCGACTATCCTTAGCGTTTAGTTCTTCATAGTTAAGTTTAGGTTTTTTATCATTTCATTTTGATCATGTATGATTTTCTGGAGATATGTTACTAACTTGCCTTCCGAGTGATCTAACGGATTAGAGGGTATACCAGAGTATTTGTATAATTTAATTGGACTGTTATGATTATTATACGAAGTCTGTGATAATGGGGAATTTAAATTAAATTGCGCCGCTGCGCTATACCTTTTTGTACTCGTAGACGACATGTTACATACTTTGACATAATTTGTAAAGAATGTACATTTATGGTCGAAAGCTTTATGTAGTTGTCCACAATTGGCGCATAGTCTTTTGAATTTGTTATCGCACTCTATTGATTTGTGTTCGCCTGCGCAGTGAGCGCACTTCGCGATATTGCATACGCACATTGAGGGTAATGCCCCCCCCAGCCCTGACAGTGAAAACACTGTGGAAAAAACATTCTTTCCATTCGTCCTCAAATTCAAGTATTGTGATTTCCTGACCCCCTAAACCGTGTCGGTATTTTTTCATTTTTTAAAGTCGTCCGTTGTGGCATCTATCACGTACGATATGTCACCAAAACCCCTATATTTACATCTTCTCAAGATGTTGAATCCATTCTTTTGTCAGAAATCTTCAACTTCTTTAGTGTCAACATATGTAGGAACGTTTTTGATTAGCCCTTTATTTTTAAGCGAGGCGTCAGTTATGTTTAAACCATCTGCCATTTTAAACGTCTCTAGGTATGTGTATAAATGCTTCTTTTCGGTGCAAGCTATGTTAGCACCGTAACCTCTCGTTCTGACGTATTTGAACAAAATTTCTTTCTTTTGTTTATGTCTCCAATCTCTGTGCATAAGTTGCCAATTATACAATATCTCACTGTTTTTGAATTTTATGTTTAATAAATAAGGATCTTTTTTCTAGGATATAAGTAATTTTGGTTAACAAAATCTCTTACCTGGGTGTTGTCGTTGGGAGTTTTCTCGTTCATTGTCCTTAGAACTTCATCATTTAAATGTTGGTGATTTTGTTCTTTTACGGGTTCATTCATTATCCAGTCTTCTTCTATTGTCGAATTCGGATGTGATGAATCCATTCTCTTCTTGCTGTGTTTATTAGGATTTAGATTAATATCGGCTTCAGAAATATTTCTTTTAAATCTTTTATTTCTGCTGGTTACTTTCTCAATGATGATTGTAATACGCTTGGAACTTTGCTGTGGTTGCGAACGCACACAAAATTGCAAAAAAATGAACCAATTGCCAATCAATAGGCATTATGTATGAAGACAGTTTACTTTATGCCCCACCCAATACGTAGGCGAGTCAGGCTTAACTATGAGTATAATCGGCGCAATAACCTTAAAAATAAAAGGATTGAGCGTGACGCAGTCGTTAGGCATTTAAAAACACAATAGTACCGACGATGTCTTTATGTACACCGTCATCGAGAGTGGTATAAATGACTATACAAAACGACGAGCGCTGGAACAAAAATGTGTCGGGCAACTTATGACGGACATAGAACCAGGCATAAACAGTGAGCACATAAATGTAAAGTTCCATAATCAGCAGTAATATAATGAATTTGTATGACAGATTTATGTAGCATTAACGTGTGTGTTTTTGGTTTCTAGATTAAAAAGGCAAACGCCGAAACGTAAAAAAGAGTTTTTTTTTTTCTTTCTCTTCGATCATCTGGTGTATTTACTAAATTGGATATATATAAGGTCTTGACCTAATTAGTCGTCGACTACAAACATCAGAAAGAAAAAGAAAAGAAAAAGAAAGTCTCAACAAATTCCTTGCTTCCAAGCTACTCGTGTATTTACCAGTCGCTCCAATATAGCCAGCCAATTGTCACGGTATGTTTACCATCCAACGTTTGTCTTCTGAAATATATACGGTCGTGCAATTTGCTCAAGGCTTCTTTTGATAATCTTTCTAACTCCTTCAATAGGACTTTTCCATTATGCTTTTGGTGGAGCAAGAAGCGTTAGTTTAGGCAGTCGGTTGTCGTCCATCCTAAATACGTTACCAACAAACATCCATCGACGGCGTGCAATCGTATTGTTGATGGTTTCAATCTGTCCACACTTCTTCATGACCTCTGAATTCGACATTTGCAACAGCGGGGAGATGTGTACAATTCTTCTGCGGAAAATGTGGTCAGCCGACTCTAGCCTGCGAATCATCACCTTTAGTCGGGCTAAGTTTCACAGCCTTAAAGTAGTTCCGGCGCACTATTGATTCATATACTCTTATCTTTGTTTCGAGGTTAACGTCGCGTCATTTCCACAATTTCGAAAGTTCGCCAAACGCTCGATTGGCTGTGACTAGTTTTGAGAGTATATCCTTTTCTGTTTCAGCGTTGTCCGATATTACGCAACCTAGATAGGTGAATGAGTATACTCACTCGATCGGTTGATGCTCTATAGTAACAACTTATTCATGGGTTCCGACGCAGAGTATCTTACATTTGTTGGGCTTCAAGTAGAGTATGTACTTCGATGCAGCATCGGATGTTCTAGTAATAATTCGTCTTAATCTACAAAAATTTCGGTAATTAGTGGAATCCCGTTCGCGTAAGTTAGGTCACAAATACGCTTCCCTTGTGCCAGTTGATCTGCCGCCTCTTCCTTTCTGCTGTCGGAAACATGAGCTAGTCGATAATAAGGTCCTTCGATTACCGTTGAACGTTTATCCGCACTTTCCATAGCTTTTGCAATTTCAAAAGCGTCTGTTAGTGTTAAGGTACAGTTTTCAAGTAAACGTTCTCTAATTTTCTTTGAGGAAATACCCGCTATGAACGCATTTAGAATTGCCTGGTCTCGGTGATCTTGTGCCGATACTTCTTCGAACTTACATTCTGAGGCTAGTTGCTTTAAACTATTAGTGTAGTGTTGAATATCTTCTGCATCTTCTTGTCTCCTCGCGAATAGTATATATCGAGCATAAATGACATTGGTCGGTCGCTCAAACATCGATCGAAGCGTCTTGATAGCTTCTGCATAATCAGACAGTTGTTGAATTGACTTGAAAATTTGAGAAGAAACGTAATTACGCAGTAACGTCAATCGAATCTCACACGGAGCTCCGATGTGTTCGATAAACGCTTCGAATGTTGATAGCCATGTTTCCAAATATCCGCTTCGTTTGGGTCTTCTGTGTCTATTGTAAGTTTACTTGGCTGCAGATATCGTGCATAATCAACATTCGCCAATCCGTTTCCGACTGGGTCCATCTTGACAACAAATGCTCACACAAATCTAAATTTGAAATCCTTGTGTTTTTTCTGGCTGCGACAGACACTATCCTCACTGGTATTTATCCTATTTTTGATACAGCAAGACGCCACTAATCAGCCTGTCAAAAAACTCGATAAATTCAATCATCGAGTTTTTTGAAATTTATTATTTATTGAAACCAATATTTCGGTCATATATATTGACCATCATCATGGTATCTAAAATATAAAATCATTCGAAGAAAAAGAAAGAAAAGAGGAAAAAGAAGAAATAATTCAATACAGTTTCAGTCCATATCCTATCTGATTTCATTTTATATTTATGAATGGATGGAATAGTCTGATCGTGATTGCCTCAGCCATTTAAAGTAATTGTATGTCGTTGCTCTTGAAAACAATTTTGCAGATCAGATGCCGTTGGTTTTTCCGAACAATGATTTGTTTGTGCGTGTTTAAATATTGCACTAGATGCATATCCGTGTTGTTTTATTCAGTCGATCAACTTACAACATGTGAACCGTACATAACAGATGCATTACGGCAATCTTCATTACATGTATATTTGTACACAACATTGCTGGGTGTTACATTGTCTGTTCTCGTTCTCAGAGAATTGCGCCACATTGTTCTTTTAATATAATAGCCTCTTATGCCAATATGTTTATTTGGATCGACGCATTTTACGTGTTGTTGTGTAATGTCTCTATGATCCGAATATCATTTTCAAAATTAGCATGTGAATCGAGTTGGTAGTAGATTGTGACTACATTGTCGTCATGTGTAATTGAATCTATCAGCTGTTTAAATCGTTTTATGGCTGTTGAAACTGCCCGATCAACCATTGTAAGAGGATATCCAGAATTAACCATGGATTGTTTTAAACGATTTAACTCATTTTGTAGGCTAATGTTGTCAGTTGAATAGTGAAGAGTACGATTTACAAGACTTTTTATAGCCGATACTTTATATTTGTATTATGTAAACGTGTGATAGTCAGTGTATACAGCTTTGTCAGTTGTTTTATGAAAGACTGCTACAGACATGGGCTTCGATATGTGCAATGATATTGAAACGTCAAGAAAATGGAAATTTGATTTGTCGAGCCATTTGCATGTGAAATTAAGTACACTTTCAAAAAAATTAAGAACATTTGAAATTAAGAACATTTTCACGTAATTTACGGCGACTTGGCACATTCCAGCGAGAATTGTTTAAAACAGTTATTAAAAGGATAAAATGTTTATGAAAAATAATAAAATATACAAAACACCTGGGAACAACGTGATATTCATAATTTTATCTCATGCAATTTACGACACGTTCGCAGCAAACAAGAACGGCATCAAAAATGTCTATGAAGGATAAAATGTTTATGGACAATTCAAAGTGTTATTACGTTTCTTAAATTATATTCTATAAAACTTAAAAATAAATCAACTATAATTCGTCTAATATTACCTCCCATTGAAACACATGTGCAGTCATTGTTTCAAATTAAATCAGCCTTGGTAGGGTAAGTTGTTACCTTCAATTTGAAAAACTACCTATTACCTCCATTTGTAACACTTTTTATTTGTCTAAATATAGACCTACTGAATTTTAAGGATTTTAATTTATCAACAAATTTTTAAGGATTCTATTAATTTTATTTTAGCCAAATTTAAATGGCAGTAATTGTTGCAATTAAAATGTTGATGACTATTTTTATTATGCACGTTGCTGAATAATCTATATAGATTTATTTTTTGATATTTATTAGGTAATCTTAAAATACTAATATAAAAATATAATAGTCAATTTATAAAAACGAAAGTGTACAATTAAAATTTAAAACAAATATCTAACGATACTCCTTTGCTCATAATATCCATTATACATGCAACATCTCCCCGCTCAACTGATACACTGATCCGTTGGAACATGAAATCACGACTCGAGGTTCAAAAGTTGCCACTGATTAAACGTGTGCTAAGTTCATGAAAAAACGCGAGAGAAAGTGGCCCGATCGCTCATGTGATTTCAACTGCCATTGGCGTGAACATGTATTGACGGCAATCAATGTTAGCGTATTTGTGAACTCTTTTTAGTTTCGGCGTTATTTGCCACACTAGCCGTGCTGTATACCGAAATGCAAAGGTTGCTAGGTGCTGTGGTATCCATACAAGTGAAGTCCCATAGAAGAAGTCTATCAGACGACCAGAAAGTCAGTGTTCCACAGTCATTCGTTTGCCATCAACCCTGCAGACTCCTGTATTCTCCAACCGTGAAGGGAAGCCAGCGGAAATCAATGTCATCTTTATAAAATTGTTCGTGTTGGCATTAACGAGACTTTGATAAACAACAGTGCATCCCTTGAGTCCATACGGTATCGATTTCTTTACCGCTGATGCACCGATACGGAGCACACAACCGGATTCCTATTATGATTGCAACGGCGATTGTAATGCTAGAGTCATCTAGTCGAGTGTCTAGTGCCTATTGCGCTTACGGGAATGTCGTTCAGAAAATCACCGGCAAGATCGCTACACACTGCTAGCAGCCTGGCGCGTGCCTCGGTAGAAGTAGCTGAGTTCCAAAGGGCAGCTGACTTGTACGATTAAATAGAATCTGTCCAATTTTTCTGGTGGTTTTAACCACTTAACTCTACAACCCTCCAAACGCGGACAACACACGAGCTGCATCGACGATGTCTTCACTCGCCCTGATATCACAGTTTGATAATCTAGCGTAGCCAAGGATTTGAGTCAAGAGTTGAAGTGATCCCGAAACTGAGAAGCAGAAATCATGTATAGGCATGCCCTTGCATGTTGAAATGCCCAGTCTACCGATCTTAAACGGTAGAGAAGACTGGAGTCATGAAGAATCGTCAATAGACAGATTTATGATGTCTTGCAAAGTTTCGCGTAGCGCCACGTCATACTGCCCACATACATTGATTCGGAAGCAATTTCCGCGTCGGAGTAAATAATTTAACCGTGAGATGTAAAATGCGTTTCGCAGCAGGAGAATTGCGTCGTGCTTGGACAATTTTACCGGGCGAGAGCGAAGCTGTTCGAGCTTATAAATGGATTTTTCCTAAGCGTGGTCAATATAAGTTACATCTCCGATCGGGGCGCCTAAGAGAATAGCACTGCTTAGAGCGACTACCATGGCATCCGGTAACATGTAGGAAAGCTTCTGAATTATGTTTGGTCTGTAGATATGATCTCTGATTTTGCCGGATTTAGGCATAGACCACCAACGCCACGGAGTGATTGATAAAATCGATATCGGCAACAAGAGAATCAATGTTTCCTCCGAGAGTGCAATCGTCGAGGTACAATATGGACAAAAGGCTTTTAGTAGACTTCGCCATGTCGTTCACAGCCAAAGCGAACACTGCTTGTCCTAGGGGATCAGTCTCCTGTATGTCGACTGAAGAGTCCACCACATTTTCGCCAAAGAAAAATTTTGTTAGTTTCAGGTAACATTCGTTGACGAAAGGCGATAAACATGATAGACTTTGATTGACACATATCATCATGAAGCGGCGATTGACGCTATTAATGGAATTATGAAATTTCAGCTTTATTATCACCGCATAAACAAGATCTCATGAAGGATTTCCTGCTGTAAACGGCGGCTTTGGCTCGTTTTGTAACCCCCAACTTCAAGCTGATGAGGAACGAAAACATTTCGGAGCATGTTAAGAGCCTACTGACAGGCTAGTTTAGCGATCAGGTGACGCAGCGTACAACCGATGACGATTGATCGAGCACTTTACACTTATTTTGGAAGGCTAATAATCGATCATCGAGAAGATGGGACGAATGGTAGGGTAAACTGATCAGGAAAGAGCACTGTTCGAAAAAGATACCAACGATGCTACCAGGCGACCGTCAGCTAAGCCGCTTGAGGGTCCTACATTGTCCAACAAGTCATAGGGCTTAGCCCGTCGACACCGCTAGCAGAAGCTCTCGAAAAGGAACGAATGAACGACAAGACACCCTCAGATGTCACTACCAACTGGTTCGTCGTGACGTTTGGACCATATGACCTAACTTCAACGTTTCGAACACCTGTAGTTTGTCTCGAATATAACTGTCGGAGTTTTACCAACGTTTTGCAACTCAGTCGAAAGCGACTATGAGCTACTTGCCAGGTGAATTTAATTTTAATTTCGTATCAATTAATTTGTATTTTTTAATAAAACATCTATATGTTATAATATATGTAATACTATATGTAAAATAGTATTATATTACACTATACGTAATATAGTGCACTACACGTAATATAGTGTTCTTATTAAATTCATCGTTATTTATAAAAATTGTACCTACGATGTATATTTTTCAAACATCCGATTTGATACTTTTAAATGAAAATTCTTATTTTTGACAAAAAGTGTAAAAATTAGCTTTTAAAATAAAATAAAAATCTTAAAATTAAGCAAAAATATAAATACCCTTTATAAAATAACTTCAAATCCTTTTGCCCCAGGTGAGGATCGAACGCACGACTTCCAGATTATGATACTGACGCTTTAACCAATTGAGCTACCGATGCACCTTACCAAATATTTATAATTCTAATATCAATCAACTTATATTTATTTAAATATTGTAATATAGTGTTTATATTAAATTCATCGTGATTTATTAATAAATACTAAACCCATAATCGTCTATAATTTCAAATATATAGTTGTCACAGGAACAAAGAAACAAAGATGCTTCTTTGTTCCTGTAATAACTATATCTTTATTTACGAAAATTATACCTACGATGTATATTTTTCAAAAATCCAATTTGATACTTTTAAATAAAAATTTTTATTTTTGACCAAAAGTGTAAAAATTAGCTTTTATAATAAAATAAAAAATCTTAAAATTATGCAAAAATTAAAATAAAATAAATTTATCTCAGTGCCCCAGGTGAGGCTCGAACTCACGACTTCCAGATTATGAGACTGACGCTCTAACCAACTGAGCTACTGAGGCACCTTATCCGAATATTTATAATTCTAATATCAATCAACTTGTATTTTTGTAAATATTGTAATATAGTGTTTTTCTGTTATAATTACATTCGTGTGCCATGTAATCTGTTTTTTAGGCATTATTAATTATCCACACGAGAAAATTTTCTCGCGTGGATAATTAATAATGCCTAAAAACAAATTATAGTGTTTTTATTAAATTCATCGTTATTTATGAAAATTTTACCTACGATGTATATTTTTCAAACATCCGATTTGATACTTTTAAATGATACTTTACACTTTTAAAGGTGTTTACACCTTTAAATATAGTGTAAACACCTTTAAAAGGGGCGTTATCTTATTGCCCCAGGTGAGGCTCGAACTCACGACTTCCAGATTATGAGACTGACGCTCTAACCAACTGAGCTACTGAGGCACCTTATCAAAAATATTTATAATTCTTATATCAATCAACTTGTTTTTTTAATATTATAATATAGTGTGTTTGTTAAATTCATCGTTATTTATGAAAATTTTACCTACGATGTATATTTTTCAAACATCCAATTTGATACTTAAAACTATGGATATTTCAAATACCCATATATTTTGATTATCTTGAATGAAGAAATGTGTAGATAATGTACATCGAGGAATACCCTGTCAAAAATTTATTTTTTCCTAGTTAAAGCGAAAAAAATGTTTGCAGCTTGATGTTAAAAATAATTTTACTTGTGCAAACATATTTTTCTGCTCTTAAACTGTAGCATTTAAAACATTTTACTTTACAATTCACTTTAAAAGTGAATTGTGTTGTTGCTCGACATACCTTGCAACAATACTTTGAAATTATCTTCTTAGCTGTACATACAACTTTTCAATAAAGTTGTGCCCATAGCGTATAATAAAGTATCGTTTTGAGATAGCTTTCTTCTACAGAAACTTCAAGCTTCTATTCATCAAAACAATTATTTTCTGAAAATGTCAAGACATTAAAACTTAAAAATAGCGTTTGCATGTGTGACGCAACGACCACGTGTCGCTCCTCTTATTGCTACTCGAACAAGTAAAAGATTTGTTAGGTAAAATTTATTTGTAGTCCATGAATACATCGTGTAAATACAGAAAAATTTTGGAACATTCTGTCTACGTTTAGTCTGACAGAAACGAGAAATGGTGAGATGATAAAATATTTATAAAATTTATTATTTTTTACTTTTAAAGATCAACGGAACCTCCATAGATTTCACGCACCTGAATTACTTTAAATTATTAAATTACTTTAAAATAATTCACTGCAGTAGAATTGTGATAATCTAATCGAACTGAGCTTAGACATTATTAGTTATATTATAGACAATACATATTAATATTTACCTGTCTTTAAAAAAATGTATTATAATTTAAATATATAATTTAAGGTATGTCATTAAAATGATAAAATCTATAAATAAACAATTCACTCTCGTAATTTATAAGTAGACTTTTGCATTATTTAGAATACAAAAATATTATCAATATCATATTATAATATAATATTTAGTTATATTTTAATTATTATAAAATATTTCAGTATCTAAAATATAGATAAATTCTACCAGTTTTAGAATTTTAAAATGAATTTCTAAAATACTTAAGTAAGAAACGCATTACCATGAAATTTTAATCAATTTTATTTGAATTTTCCAAATTGGAGTTTCACATTTATCAACACGACTACAGATTATTAAGGATAACTATTATTGGTAAATGAAACTCCGCTATGTTTCATCTTTTCTGACCCAATATTTTGCTGAACAAGTAAATATTGTATACTCGATACCGCTTTTTCTTGAAATACTCACTATTTGTACTGTCTTGCTTATAGTGCTCTAGAATTTTGAAAATTAATGAATCGTAAACTGTGGCTTTTAAAAATGGGATTTTAAAATTAATGAATCGTAAACTGTGGCTTTCGAAAATGGGATTTTAAAAATAAATGTCTAGCAAACTGTGGATTAAAATAAAATAAATGATGACTACAGTTGTTATCTAGAATGAAACTACTTCGAATTCAATGTAAAAACTAAATTCAACTTATGTTAGACCATAAACTTTAAATAGGATCTCAAATCCATGACTTTAATAAAACCTTTGAGTTTTACCTGGAATAATGTCAATTTATTCAAGCCACAATTTACAAATTTTATTTCAAATGATACTTTCGAGTTTGGAAGGGAGTCTAAATTCTAATTAACAATTTACTGGCAAATTGAAAGGTTTTACTGTTGAACATTAGCTTTCTAATATTCATTATTTAGACAAATTGGAAGTAATATGGACTAAGCTTTTATTTGGATTCTTAATTCTGTCGAATTCATTAAGAATCCTTCCGGATTAGAATAATACGGTCTGATTGGTCTTCGTTAGTCTAATCACAAAATTGAAATTATACGATTTTTCTACGTTTTTAGATTACTTTTCTAATTAGATACTTTTATAATTATCGATGATATGTATCAGTTGTAATTGCAATCTGTCATTAATCAAATAATATTGTGTGATAATTATAATATTGTGTAATCTAACAATGATAATGATCATTTCCCTTTTTATAATGGGAATTTACAAAAATTTATTTAAATTTAATTATTTTAAATATCTTATTGCAAATAACTAGCTACAATTTAATTTATAAAAAGATATTTTCTCTTTTACTCTTTTAATTTCCTACCTTTTACTCTCTTTTACTCTATTTTCTCTTTTAATTGAGAACTAAAAAAATGAAATATTTTTTGAAATATAATTCAAAAAAATGAAATATTTAATTGTTAAATTAAGATGTTAAACGTTAAATTTTTAATGCTTTATTCGAAAAATTATTAAATTTATCTAATTTTAAATAAATTTTGAGGATTTTAAAAACTGTAACCTTGCACATATATAATTTGTTTTTGAAAATAGTTGAAAAAGAAATGACAAATATATAAGGTTTGAAGCCTATATATTTATTAATAATTATAGTGATACATTTGAAATTTTGATCAAATGTTGTATTAAATTTTTCTTACATTAAGAGGGAATGTATCAGTGCACACATTGGACAGGCAGGGGTTCAAATTGGTAATTCATGCTGGGAATTATATTGCATGGAACATGGTATCGACCAAAGCGGACGTATTAAACCAGGGACCACAGTGAACGACGACAGTTTCAATACATTTTTTAATAGTACAGGAAGTGGAAAACATGTTCCAAGAGCATTGTTTATTGATTTGGAACCAACTGTCATAGGTAAACACAATCTATTCGAATAGTTGTGTCCTATAATAAATATCAATTTCATATATTTTATAATTAGAATTTTTTAGAATTTAAATATTTAATATTTATTAATAATTAATAAATAAATTTTTTAGTAATTTTTAATATACATTTTATGGTTCAGGGCGCTTAAACATCGAGAGGATGTTTTAATCGAAATGATGTTTATGCCACTTGAAAAAGACTATTGCAATAGTCGAAAATTTGTGAACAATAATTTTTTTATATTAAATTATATTTAATTTAATAAATATATTTTCTATATTTATATTTGCAATATAAATTAAATTTTTGAATTATGAATTAATTTTTTATAAATTTATTGAATTATTAATTATCGTATTGGATACATTGTTTAAATTTAATTGTAATATAAATGCTAGGTATAAGCTTAGAATACATAATTTTATGAGGTTAATCTGCAATTAGCAGCTTAGGTAATCAGTTCATTAGAAAGCTTCTGACTGTTCTTTCTGCTTGTGTCAAAATTGCTTTAACAATTATCAATGTTATCGCTCAAAATCACGTATTTAAACAATATAGTGGCGTCAATAATTTTAAATATTGATTAATATTCATGCAATTGATGGCAAATTGAACGTAATAATCAAAAATGCCTACTTTATAAACAAGTAAAGTTGAGTAAAATTGTTACTAATAAAAAAGAATATTTTATTCGTATAATTATGAATAAAGTAATTACATTTTAATATGTTTCAATAGCAATTCTTAATTGTAAAAACAATGGATGAGGCAAAGTTCTTGTATATCCTCGTAATCTTTGTCTTCAACTTACCACCAGCTTACCTTTGGAGGCTGGTGGTAAGTTGAACTTGCACTTTGGAGCCGTCGTCAGAATGCTGACAGAATTTCTGCGTTGGACGGCGATGCTAACGTTTTGGAGGAGATATAAAGTAGAACGTGAATTCCCTGTAACTTGCTTTAACCTTTTTCATATCTCCTTGACAAGAGTCAAATTCGAAGAGCCCAGTAATCCATAAGTCTCACCTCCAAAATGCCAAAATATAAGGGGCATCGTCAAGTTGGCATATTTCAGCCGTTTCTGCTTTCGGCATATGAAGCTGCTTTGCCCTCTCCTCTGGCTGCGTTCCTAAAATTGCAGGCAGCTAGGGTGTCCACGAAGGTGGCGTCCCACATCAAATATTTACATTCACGTCAAGGGAAAATAGTGACTCCATCAGTACGTCGACCGTCCGATCTGCATACGTTGGATGGCTCTAAAGTGTTTGCATACCAATCTGTGTCGTCCTTACTCATCAACAGACGCTCCACAATGACGTGTGTGGAGTACATGTAGAAAGGCCGTCTTAGGAAAATGTTCAGTCTCACAACCTTGTCATCAAGCAAAGCTCTCGGGCACCAATTGGATTTGTGTTGAGCCAAGCGCCTGACTCGGTGGTGGAGACTGCCATAATTCTCACTCGGGGTGTCTCGCCTTCCGAACCTTCAATTAAATATTCATGAGCTCGTTTACAGAAGGGAGTGTCCCAAGCGGATTGTTAATGGCTATTAGTCGGTGTCTCACTAAGACCCAACCAAGTTGAGTAGCTAGCGTCAAAATGCGGGTAATGTGTAGAGTTATTCAGAAGAATGTTGACGCATTCCTTCGTTGCCACTACAAAACGATAAAAAAAAGCTCGCACACCCTTGTGCGCATCAATACCAACTGCTCCACGCTCTGGGCCAAATCTTTCGGTGAATTCTT
Organism: Pomphorhynchus laevis; assembly: GCA_012934845.2. Lineage (NCBI taxonomy): Eukaryota > Metazoa > Acanthocephala > Palaeacanthocephala > Echinorhynchida > Pomphorhynchidae > Pomphorhynchus > Pomphorhynchus laevis. Next base: position 29,461 of record WNNJ02002272.1, read on the forward strand.
TTCAAAGACAACGCTTCCAAGGATTTGCAAATTTTCCCGTCCAATTACTTTTGTGTTTGGGTCTACAGTTGATTGTAGTCATCTGATCGATTTCATGTTTCCCCATATTTAGGAACATGAGCTCACATTTGCCAGTATTAGACCTATTCGATTGGCTGCTGTCAAAATCATCTCCAAATCGTGTAGCACAATATAGTCATCTCCCCTCAAGCGCTTTGTTGCCCAAGTACGCACATTAAAAGTGAATTTAAGGGATTGCTAAATAAGATTTACTTCTAGAGCAAAACCAATTAAACCAAGGGGATCACCCTGTTGAACGACTATTTTTGACCTAATGACTCAATCTTCATAAACATAGTGTGTCTAAGAGCCGTAGGCAGAATAAAAATATAGAAATGCTTTTGAGACGTTGTCTTTTACTGCTTCGAAAAGCACTTTACCACCTATAGTGTTTAAAAGTCTATTTTGAGAAAAACTGTGGGTGTTGGCAGTTCATTATGAATGATTGGACTGCGTGAAAAATCGATTCCGCTCCACAGGTTTATATAGCATCCTAGTTAATGTGGATGGAGGTGATCACATACTTTTTGTGATATACTTACCCACAGTAGATTTGCAGCAATGAGTCAGAGTGTGCTTACGATTGCGATTAGGCGTATCCTGCCATCCTTTTTTATTGAGTGCATATAAGGACGCTGTAAAACAGCTGCATTCTTTACGCGACGAAATCGGCATTGATAAAACCATCGATTACACGAGATAGCGAGTTTCAGAGACCGAACTTCATCACCTAGGCTATAGGACATAATGTCTTTCAAGTGTTGAGAGCGAAAGCCATCCATTCCATCTCCCGAACCATTGGCGAAACTCGAATGGCCCTTCTTATCACGAAAGAGTTGGAACGACTCGAATTTTCTGGAGGATAGTTTTGAGGAATCAAACTATCTCTTGTATGTGAAGGGTGCATTTCCTTAAGGAAATGAATTCTCTACATTGTCAGTGAAGGATTCAAATTATGTGAGTAGCCGTACAGCACCGCGAACATCACAGTCCGCTAGTTTGATAGAAACTTGCTCGTTCAATGTTTTTGATTTCGGGGCCTTCGAGTGGGCATTATTTTTCATTGTTATACAGGGATCCGATTGTTTGAAAATCTCAAGGAATCGATCAAAATTCTATCCTTGATGATATATGTAAGGAATCACTCGGACGATTCACCTGGTGTAAGCACGAGTCGATATAAAGTGAACAAACGAAGCTAGTTTGTTACACTCTTCTCATTCACACAGTCATTTAAGAGGCGGGTAAATGCCTTGAATGTTTGATATGTAGCGCCTTCAGTATTATTTTCACATCCGATTTAGGGAGATGCTGAGACAAATGATCTTAGGAGAATATATCGTTCAATTTTACGACACGTACAGCTGAACTATTTGCAGGTTGTTGAGGTTGTAATCCAAAAAATGTACAACCAGACCCCTCACAATTGGAACGATGGGGCCAGTGAACCCGGAATTTTCCAAATTTAGTGAATATACAAGACATTTTGCAAATTGAGCATCCCCACTCGGCAAGGACAGATTGAGTGAGTGGATAGCGTCAGACTGAGGAGACGCACTAGGTAAGATGCGGATCACTTATCATATCATATGTGGGTATGACAATCCAGCGGCGGTTAATGATTCTGTCGCGAATTTAGGATGACTTCGATTCTTATCTACGTAGTCTGCCTTCGTGGACTGTGTTGTGTCATTCGTGATTAATTGTAAGTAATAATATTGTACGTTAAAATCTGCCAAACTATTTTTACGTATGGATGCTAACTGTATACGTTAGTAACCTAAAAGGTATATTCAATGGTGATGTTAGAAAATAGAACCCAGAAAGCACATTTTTTCTTCTTATACCCGGTAATGATTCGAGGGCACGATTGTGTTCATCGAATGCCGAAATTTGTAATTGATTATGTTGTTCTTGTTGTCGTGCCAAAGTTGTAGCAATAGCGTCTTGTCCAGTAGGAAAATAGAATTCCCTGAGCAAAATGAGCGGAACTGGGTTGATCTGGAATGTAAGTATTTATTACAACCAAGATAATTGTTTTAACCAGTCAAAAGCAGTGTAAAAAGAATAGCAAGCAAATCTATTGATGCAAATTAAAGTAGGCGAATATATTGATGCAAATTAAAGTAAGCAAATATATTGATGCACATATATTTTGATAAAAATTACTTTAGGCGAAACTAAATAATTAAATAAATTTAAATAAATTAAATTAAATGTCACTACATTTAATGCTTTATAACATTTGCTTCACTACATTTTCATGCTTTATAAAATCTTATTAACAGATGAAATCCGTGTTGGACCATATAAGCAACTATATCATCCAGACCAGCTTATTAACGATAAAGAAGACGCAGCAAATAACTACGCTAGGGGCCACTATACAATAGGTAGACAGATTATCGATGAATCACTTGATAATATCAGAAAGTTGTCGGATCAATGTTCAGGCTTACAGGTTGGTATAAAAGAAGTTAATTATAATAATTTAAATGTAAACGCAACATTTGAACGTAGTGATTTAAGCTTAGAAACCATTATTACAAGTCACTGTAATAAGTGTGATATATTGTGATACTTTGTCTTCATATGCAAAAAGCTTTATTATTATATACTAATGAAAGAGGTTAATTCTAATGATTTATATGTAAATCCAACATATGAACGTAGTGAGTTGAGTTTAGAAACAATTATTACAAGTCACTGTTCTATAATGGATAAAAAGGGTATAAAGGTTGAATTAGATAATAAAACTATACCTATATTATATTGGAATCCAAAATTACATAAAAATCCAATAAAACCTAGGTTCATATGTAGTGCGTTTAAATGTACATTAAAACCACTTTCTGTCTATATGAATAAAATACTTAAAGTAATTAAAGCACATTTTAAAAAATATTGCAAGGTAATCGAAATTAATACTGGTATAAAACACTATTTCAGTATTAATTCTACAAAAGAATTTTTAGAACAGACAAAAGGAATAAATTTTCAAAATATAAATACATACGATTTTAGTACGCTTTATACAAATCTAGATTTAGTAGATATTAAAGAAGCGTTAGTAAAATTAATAAATCTTATATTCGGAAAAAGATATACATATATATGTTATAATAATTATAACGCCTATCTAACAAAAATTAAACCATCAAGTAAATATAAATATATGGATAAAATTGAATTAATAGAATCCTTAAATATTTTGATAAATTAAAATTATTTAAAAGTAGGGACATCTATATTTATACAAATCTAGATTCACTTTATACAAATCTAGATTTAGTAGATATTAAAGAAGCGTTAGTAAAATTAATTAATCTTTTTCTTTTATAAATAAAAAGAAAAATGAAAAAAATATAAATAAAATATGTATATAAAAAAATACATATTTTATATTCATTTTTTCTTTTATTTTTCTTTTAAAAAAATTTAAAAATAAATTTATGGAAGGTAATAGAAAAAGGTAATATACAATTAAAAGATGTTCCAATGGGAGGTAATAGTAACCTAATTATAGCTGATTTTGTTTGCTTATTTTGAATGTAATTTGAATGTAATTATGAATTTGTTCATAACGGTTAAAAAATGAATCTGAATTCAAAGATATGAGATATACATTGCATCTATAAGCGAACCAGGTATTTTCAATCCAGGTAGCCTTATTCTTAATAAAACCAATATTAATGATAAAGATGGTATAGATATGAACTGATATAAACTAGATATGAACATTAAAGAGGCATTAGAGAAATTACTTAATCTTATATTCGGAAAAAGATATACATATATACATATTTTAATATGTCATATCTATATGATATACATATTTTAATATTTTATACATCTTTATCATATTATTAATATTATCATATTAATCATCTTAATCATCAATATATTTTCGATATATTGATGATATTAATTCTAATAATTTTTATTCAATTAGTAAACAAATTTATCCAGGTAGCCTTATTCTTAATAAAACCAATATTAATGATAAAGAAGGTGTATATCTAGATATGAACATTAAATTAACATTAACTAAAACTACTATTAATTTATATCGTAAAGATGACATATTTAAATTTACAAGAAACATATTTTTGCATGAGCATTCATGCATACCATATAATATAAAATATAATACATTAAATAATGAAATTTTAAGAATTGCAACAATATGTAACGATATTGGCTTTCTACAAAATCATTTAAAAAATTTAATAGATACATATTTATAATTATATATAATTTAGATTTAGTTTTTACACAGTTATAATCTTAAATGATATCATATCTTTATATAATTTTGATTTCTCAGACAGTTTAGAACAAATTCATATACAAATTCAAAAACAAATCAGCTATAATTGGGCTACTATTACCACTCACTAGAACACCTTTTATTGGTCTGAAATAGTTGAATAATATACGTTAAAATAATTTTTATTTTCTTTTTGTTTATTTTTTTATTATTTTTGTTTATCATCAAACCCATGATTCTTTATAAATGTGATTTATGAATTTTAAATTTCTATAATTTGTAATGCATTAAGGGATTTCTTATTTTCCATTCGTTTGGTGGTGGTACTGGTTCCGGATTTACAGCTCTCCTTATGGAACGACTTAGTGACGACTACGGAAAAAAGTCCAAACTTGAATTTGCTGTATATCCTGCTCCACAAATTGCAACCGCTGTTGTTGAACCATATAACTCTGTGTTAACAACTCATACTACGCTTGAACATTCAGATTGCGCGTTCATGGTCGACAATGAGGCAATTTACGATATTTGTAGGAAGAATCTTGACATTGAACGACCATCATACGTTAGCCTAAATCGTCTAATTGCTCAAATCGTTTCATCCATAACAGCGTCTCTTCGTTTCGAAGGTGCGCTTAACGTCGACCTTACCGAATTTCAAACTAACCTAGTACCTTATCCAAGAATTCATTTCCCACTTACAACGTATGCGCCAATAATAAGCGCTGTTAAGGCACAGCATGAACAGATGAGTGTAGCCGAAATTACAAGTTCGGTATTTGAACCAGCTAATCAAATGGTTCGATGCGACCCAAGGCATGGTAAATACATGTCCTGTTGTTTACTCTTCAGAGGTGACGTGGTACCGAAAGATGTGAATGCCGCGATCGCCACAATAAAAAACAAAAAATCTATACAATTTGTTGACTGGTGTCCAACAGGTAAACATTTTATTTTATATTAAAAGTTAAAATACACACATCTTAACAGCTTATAAAAAAATAATTTATAAAAATCGGTATTTTTAATCAGGTATTGTTAAAGTAAATATTTCTATAGAATAAATTAACTAAATTAGATATTTTGATGCAAACTTTCTTTTGAAGTTTGTATCAATTGAAGAATATATATAGTTGATTTTGAATTTTCTCAATCTTGAAATGTGGTTTTTATACACTACATTTCATAAAAATGACTTTTATTTTAAATTTCAATTTTTTATTTTAACTTGATTTAAATTATAGAAAATCTAAAAACAATTATTAATTTTATTATTTAATTATTAAATTTTGATTTAGCATTATTATGTTTTGTTTATTTTATAATTATATTAAATACGTAGACTCAGTTAGCTGATTTGATTTATAATAATGAATTCATCTTTACAATTTAGTCAGCACTAAATTTTGTCGTATTGAACATATCTATATTATTGCACTCATTATTATTGCACTCATTTGCCTTGTATTGACAAACCTTTATAGTGGGCCGACCCTTTTTGCTACAGGAAATGAATATGTCTGATCCTCAGAGGGATTCACACAAGGGGATGTTTGTCCAATGGTGGCGTATGCCGTCACAGCAATACTCTTTCTACATCGGCTTAAAGCAAAATTTCCAGGTGTCCATCAATTGTGGTATGCCTACGATGGTAACATGGTTGGACCTCATCACCTGGTAAAGACAACATTCATACATCTACAGGAGCTGTGCCCAAAATATGGTTTTTACATAAATCTCGAAAAATGTAACCTGTACGTGAATAAAATTGACACTTTGTCAATTCAAGCAAAATTTGATGGAACTGACATTGCCATAGTTGAAGATGGATTGAAAATCCTTGGTTATCCCATTACGTAAACAATTTGTCACATATTTTGTGTCCACATTAACAAGATCGTCTTGGTAATGTGGACACATTACCAAGACGTCTGGGGGAATAGGTGATGTCCATGTCCAAGTAGCGTATGCGGCATTCATTAGATCCGTACAACACAAATGGTCACACCTACAAAGAACATGCGCCTGCTTTTATCGCTATATAGTTCGATCAAAGCTATGATATCTAAGCTATTCAATTTCGATATGTCGGGGATCAACTTTTATGGGAAACGCCTCAACGTTAATAAAATCGGAATATGAATCGTCAATTTCAGTATTGCCCCTTGTCTTGAGAAACATTACGTATATGAACTTATAAAGCAACAGGATGAAATAATCAGAAGAATTCGGTGGCAAAAGGATTGCATTCGATAAGCAAATCAGATCAGCGTCTTCGATTACTGCAACCAGTTAATAGGGAGATCAATAGAGCACGTATCACTGAAGGACGCGTTATCGTGGTTATCAGTATATTTGTAACATGACAAAAATACAACGCTAATAAATGATGAGTTCCGCGATGTCATAGCTGCAAGATACGGATTGCTTTCAAAAAATGCACCGATACATTGTGAGTGTGGCATGCAAAACTCGCTTGCACACTCGCTCTCGTGTCCTTTAGGCAGACTTCCATCGATGCGGCATGATATGGTACGGTATCTCCTAGCCAATACACTCACTGAGATATGCTCATCTGTGCAGATTGAACCAGTACTTAGTCCCCTTCCCGCATATGTCACATTTGTGCAACCGACCACGACTACCGACAGAGAAGCGAGATTAGATATTTCATGTGATGGACTATTTGGTGATAGAACGGAGCGCACGCTAATTGATGTTTGCATTTTTAATGCGTTCGCGCCATCCAACTCTTCAAGAAATCCTGAATTATGTTTTAAATATCACGAATACCGCCAAAAAGGATAAATATATCGAACGAATAATATAAATCGAACGTGCATCCTTCATTCCTGCCATACTTTCAAACTCCGGCGGTGCTAGCAAGCAAACTGAGACCTTAAAATTGATTACAAAAATTAAGTCTGAAAGAACAGAGACAAGATATCCGGACGTTATATCAACATTACGTTCTAGAATAGAAATCCATCTTGCAAGGATGATATCGCGATGCATTAGAGGATCGAGATCCGCATTTCATCGTCCGGGGGCTCTTCGATCAAATTATCTGGAACCAAATTGATGTGTTTTATTTTATTTTAATTTATAATCAATCATAGCTTTAGTAAAAAATTATTATTAATATAATCATCTATATGACATGTATTCAATGACATGTCATTGAATATAATCATATCATTCAATGACAATGCGAGGGGGCTTCGGAGCCCCAAACAACAAAAAATCATAGTTAGGAACACTTCCTAGCTCCACAACTTTAGTTAATGACACATGAATTTAAATTATTTATTTGATCTTTCTTTTTGTTGTTTTATCCATAAATCTATCCAGTTTTATATTACCAGTTTTTTAAATGTGATCATTAAGCAGATTGTATTGAATAGTCACTACGGTGGCGGTTCCTTTTATGAGGAGCCAACACGAGTGTCTGTCTGATCTTTGACCACAAAAGCAGACAGGATAATGGTTCATTGTGCTACCAACGTAATGTAGTTTATGAAATGTTTTGTGATAAGTGCGCTGCAGTAGGTAAGAAGGTTAGCTACATAAGAGAAACACAACGTCCGGTTTCTCAACGGCTCAGAGAACATTTAAGAGCAGCACGAAACCCTTTAGCGCCTTCTTACGCCAGCGATACATGGGCCGCGCATTACCCACAACAACATGCAAATGAGCAACCAAAGTGCAGCGCAAAGGTACTCTACCGAGCAGGTGACGTTGTGTCGCGAAAACTAATGGAGATAATCTAAATATCGGAGATAGCGACAAGAGCCTCCAAAATAAAAACGAGGCGGTTGGCTGGCTTGATTCGATGCAATGATAAATATTATGTTATTAATAGTTAATTTATTTGGGACGATGTTTATATGTGTTCCATGTTTTCAGATGAGCCACTGACGAAACCGTAACACGGCGAAAGCTTTGCAATATATAATAACTAACTCAGCATTTGATCTGATTAACTTTTGCATTTAAACAACATGAATATTTAATATTTAATTCTAATAGTAACATTCCATTGAAATAATGGAATGATAGAGAATGAAGATTATTCACTGCCAGGTAGATTATTCACTTAGAGAATGAAGTGAATAATTAGTACAATGTTATTATCGACAGTTTACTAACCGTCTGACTTCAATGATTAAAGCTGAATTAAATATAATTTATTACAATTGAAATTGTAATATTATAAATTAATATTATTTAATATTATTAAATATAAAATTATAAAATTATTATTTATTTTATAAATAAATAGTCATGTAGTTATTCATGGAGTAGCTCACAGATGAATTAGTTCAAAGTTTATACGCTTAGGTGACTACATTAAAAGCAAAAACACGTCATTTAAACTGTTTTTATATAACCAACTATTTTATATAATAATTAGATATATAATTTTATATAATTTAATTATTATAATTATTAATTCATATAAATAATAATCAGAGCTAGTAATTAGCCGATATGTGAGTTTTTGTAGAAAACGGGTTTTTATTATTAGTTTTTATTATTTTATAATTTTAATTGTTAATTTTTTATTTTTTTGAGGGTATCAAAGGGGGTTGAATCCTTATAACTTGTGTGGTCCATAAACTCATATACCTCAGTGTTTGGCATTAAGAGATCAAAAGCAGTTCATAATTTCGTTTTACGATAAAAAATTATCGTAAAACGTAATTAAATTTTAATAATAATTAAAATAATTATTAATTAAA
>WNNJ02002273.1:0-36981 GCA_012934845.2 Pomphorhynchus laevis
GCGACATAAGCGCTATTTATTTGAAAATTGTCTAGCTCATAGTTGTAGACATGATCCCAAAGCTCTCTTTCTATATGTGAATAGTAGTAGGAACGCTAATAAAACAATTGGCCAATATTTTGATAGCGTTATTGAAGACGACCTTGCTGAGATGTTCTCAAGGCATTTTTACTTGTACAAAGAGACTACAAACGAGTATTCTGAACCTATCCAGAACAGTGAGACGATAAGAGGTGCTAGTGTTTCATATCCTAGTTTAGACATAGCTAATTTGATAACTCCTGAGAAAGTTTTAGCTGAACTGCATCGTCTTAAATAGACAAACTCCAAAGGTGCTGATTTGTTACCTTCGATATATCTTCGTCGAATAGCAGACTCAATATATAAACCACTTTGTAATCTATTTCGACAATCTATTATTGATACAACTCTTCCAAAAGAGTGGAAACAATCGATCATTCACCCCATCTTCAAAAAGGATGATAGATCTTCAGTATACAATTACAGGCCAGTAAGTATTACTTGCTTATGTTGTAGAATGTTAGAGCGAATTATACATGGTTATATGGTCAAGTTTTATAGTGAGAATAATGTAATAGCTTCTGAGCAACATGGTTTCCGTAAGGGTTATTCGACAGTTACTAATCTACTCGCAGCCCATCTTGATTGGTCAGCTAATAAAGCCGTATCAATTGCTACTGACATCATATTCTTCGATTTATCTAAGGCATTTGACAGAGTAGACCATAGACTCCTCCTAAATAAACTAGAGAAAAGTGGCATTCCATTTTTGCTTGTTAGATGGATTGAATCGTTTTTAAGCAATCGTAGTTATTGTGTGCATGTAGATAATTTTTACTCTTCTTCGCGGCCATGTAATATAGGGGTGCCTCAAGGTTCAGTATTGGGTCCATTGTTATTTAGTGTCTACATCAACGATATCCCGGAATTTATTGATTCTCGGATGCTTTTATATGCAGACGATTTGAAAATCTGGCGGGCAATTCGTTCACCCAATGATATAGTTAAACTGCAACGGGATATCGATGAAGTCGAAAATTGGGCTCTGCTCAATAGGTTGATTGTAAATATATCAAAATGCAAACATTTACGTGTTTGTGGCGGAAATGCTCAATCTTTAGTTAATTATAGCTTTCAAAGCAGTGATATAGAACGAGTGAACAAATATAAGGACTTGGGAGTGTGGATAAACAGTGATTTGAGTACCGTCACACATACTGAACATGCTTGTTCAAATGCGTTGGGGATAATCGGTCAACTTCGACGCACTTTCATTGCACTCAATCAATTTGCCCTACGTCCGCTAATCTTTGCTCATGTGTTGAGCCGTCTTATATATGCTGCGCCGTGTGTATCCCCAAAATTCAAAAGAACATATTAGTTCAGAGAGGGTACTTCATAGAGCTACCAAGCTAGCACCGCCACTGAAATTTTTGTCGTACCCTGATCGATTAAAAGCACTTAGACTTGAGACTGTCACGTGGACCCGCCGGTACATCGATATGAGTATGGTCTGGCAAATTCTTAATGATTTGGATCATCCACTTCGAGATTGTCTTCATTTGCGCTCATCCAATATCCTCCGAGGTCATGGTTTAACCCTGCGACGTGAACGTATAAGAAAATCACGAGCTGTCCAATTTGATCGGCGAATTATATCTCTGTGGAATAGGCTTGGAGAGTCAACAGTGTGCAGTAGCAATATCAACGAATTCAAAAAGAAATTACGGATGGAGGATGCCATGGGGAAAGCTGCTTTTCCGTATTTGTGATACTTTTATTATATTTTCTTTTTTTCTGCAGTGAACCAGCCAATTAAGCCATGCTTTTATGTGCTGTTGAAACATTAATAATAATGTGTCGTCATATGAGCAATAGCAGTGCAAGCGCAAGGTTTATTATTAATCTCCGTATAATTGTTATAGTTTTCGGTTATCAGTGAGTATTTGATCGTAAGGAGAGAAATCTTGGATGTGATGCGCTTCACATTATTTTCTTGTTCCTCTATTACACCGGAATCTGCGACTATGACATTGCTTGAATAAATGTAGCTAATATGTTTTTCTGATATATTGACTGTGTCATCACAACACGCTGGACTCACAGGGTTTGCATTCAATTGATTTCAAAAATGCTTAGTCAATATCGCTGATATGCAATACTGTGTCCTCAGAATTCATAATATTAATGCTGATCTATTATTATTACTACAGATCATAGCCATAAGGCTGTTTTAACCGCTCACAAAATAACAAATTAATACAAAAAAAATCAAAAATATCATTCAGTATATATATCAGAACCATGGGTACTACAGCAACCACTACTCGTTTTCATTTCGAATCCAGTTATTTATATTGGATTCATTGATTGTATGCACCGCAACGACATTAACTGAAAGACGATTCCAAACATTCACCGCTCGATGGGACAGTCGAAAATGACGAGGGTATTTTCCGTGTTCATGTACTACCAGTACTTTTGAGTGCCCTCTACGCCCATCCCGTTCATTGATTTCAACTCTATTTGCTGGAAATTGTTCGTCTTCGTTAATTAGTCGATACATAGCTAGAAGGTCGAAAAGAAGGAACCTTTCACGCACTGTCGGCATATTCAAACTTTTTATTCGTGCCTCATCAGGGAGAGATATCGTACCTGAGTACATAATTTCGTAAACCGTCGAAGTATGCGCTCTAATTGATCAAGTTCCTAATTGATCAAGTTCTGATCAAGATCTATTGTGACTTCTAAGCTGTTATTGTACACGTCTACATCAAGAGGAATTTGACTGCAACGGGAATTAAAAATTAGTGACATAGAACAAAGAATTCACGCTACAACCTTCATTTAACCACCTTTACTGTCGGAGAAAGTGTTAACAGAAGTAAATAGATTAAAGAAATTATTGTTACAAATTATTATTAGTGATTCACTTCTCATAATGCAGTAAGGTTTGTTGGAATTAATATTGTCTTCAGTTTGAATATACTTGGTAGTAACATGTGATGCGGACTACATAGTTGTTGAGGTAGTTTAGAAATGCAAAAACCACAGACGTAATCATTCTTAGTAAGAGATGTATCGCATACTACAGTTGATTAAACAATTCAATCAGTAATCATGCACTGGACTTGGAATGATTTTAATGTGTCGTCAGATTAAATGTTCTTCCTTCGACCACCCATCGAATAAATTTGGTTCAGCACAGGTCAAATGTATTTATATAATAAAAAGCGCAACGAGCGAAATTGTAATCAATAGACAGTTTAATCAGTTATTGGATTGTAATCAGTAGACAGTTCGATTAGTTGTTATGTATGTATAATCTTGTGTATATAATCTCTAACTTTTTACGTATTTAACTTGTAATTGTATTGGGCAAACATTTAACTTGTAATTGTATTGGGCTTTATATTGGGTCAAAATCTGTAATCAAACAGAAGCCTGGTTTTGCTACTCTCGAAATTGGTTGTGACTCATATGATTGTGAAATATAGGTAATTGTGAATGTCCCTGAGTCTTCGAGAAGTAAAATTAAAACGATGCCGTTTTTATGTGGTTTCTACACGGCTGCAAAATTAAGATTGCTATTCAACGTCAACTCAAACGATCGGCCGACCAGTGTATCTATATCAAAAAATGTGATTGAACCTGTATTGATGTCTTCAATACAAAACAACCAGACACGTGATTTGTCTGCAGAATTGAATGCGCCGGCTTGGATACAGTTGTAACTACGCTCTCCCGTTGTAGTAATGAATGTGATAGTGATGATGACTGTGCTCTCCCGTTGTAGTGATGAATGTGATGGTGATGATGACTGTCAATCTCAAACAATTGAAAACGAAAAGACGCGATATTTATTGCTGGATATTGCAATTCAGTGTGTTTCTTTAGGCTGTCAAACTCCAACTAGAGACAACGATCGATGCATACTTATAAATATCAAATCTCAAAGCGTTGAATCAAACTATACACCTCTCAGTTATAATCGTCTTAGCTATAATGTGTTATTCAGTGGTATTCCTGAATCAAATGCTGAAAATTCTCAGGTCCGTATGGCTGGTGACATATCTAATTGACGCGATGTTTTTCTCAGCTCCTGCTGAAGTGCGATGAAGAGTTAACTTCTTGTCTGGAAGTTCGAAGTTATTCCGTCTTGGTAAAAAGTCAACTGATAAGACTCGATTATTGGAACTTACACTATCTTCTTTACAACATGCAAGTATTTTATTAATGCGAGGTTACCGTATGAAAGGCCGTTTGTATCGTATACTCCACGATTTATCACCAGAAGAGATGTTGAAGTTAAGAGAAGCAAACAGTGAATTACTAACTCGTCTATCTAAAGGTGAAACTAATCTTTGTATACGAAATTTTCGGATTGGCAGGTGGCGCACAGTTGTTCGTTTGAACTTGGTAACTTCCTTGATTGTCAACAATTCACCCAGCGCTCAAGTACAAACTATTACAGTGGAGAAAGTAGTACGGATACCAATTTACCGCAGTCATCGTGCAATAAAGTTGGTATAGATATATCACTGGGGCGTTTAATCTCATTAAGTTGCGTATATTGTAATACTTCGAAATACTCTCCATGCAATGCAACACGTTATTTGTCAGTCGGTTGTTCTAATCTTCGCAGTTTGATTGCATAAATAGTAGAGGCATCATTTACTGTCATACACATACGATGTATTATGTGTGACTGAATCGTGGCTCCATCAATATATTGTTGATGTTGATGTTGTTTTTCCGTGGTATCGCATACTTCGAAGCGATAGAAAGTCAGGTAGACGTGGTGGAGGGGTTGACTTTTGACGTTTCTAATGTATGTGACCCTAATGGTTTCATTTAAAGTCTCAACTTTTATATCAAATATGAATAAATACGTATTAATTTTTTTTGTTGTATATCGTTCTCCATCAATGGACACATATTGTGATCTCCTAATCCGTACAGTGCTTCCGGTCCTGATGATATATCTCCATTTCTACTCAAGACCTTATCAAACTATTTGGCCCCTTTTCTTGTCGATATCTGTTAGAATAATCTTATCACTGAAAAAAATCCATTGCGACTTCTTGTGGTTATTATAGATTAATAAGCCTGACGAGTTCGATGTGCAAAGTTCTTGAAAGATTAGTCGCTCGTAGAATGTGAGTCACTTAAACACTCATTGAGTCATAGCGTCTTCTCAGCACGGATTCAGTCACGGTAGATCATGTATCTCTAATTTACTAACTGCTCACGAAAATGTCTTGTAAACGTGGTGAAGGGGTTGCCGCCTATGTTGGAGATAATATTTTGATTTCTGACATTTTTAATGTATATGATCCTAATGGTTCCTTTGAATGTCTTAACTTTCATATCAAATATGAATAAATAGGTATCAATTTTTGTATTGCATATCGTTCCCCATCAATGACCACATATTGTGATCTCATAAAATCCAATTTAAAAGCAGTATGTATCTATTCACATTTTATCCTCTTAGGAGATTTTAATCTCCCACGTTCTAATTGGGCAGATTCTCTATTTCATGATGGAAGTGATGTAGAAACAAAACTTTTGAATTCCTTTCTGATGAGGTTCTACTAATCCAACACGTTCAACAGCCGACTTGTATATCATCGAGAGTAGGTTCCGTGCTTGATTTGATGTTTACCAGACGTACTGATAATATAGTCAGTGTCGATTATCTTTCTTCTGTTGATGGACGTGATCATTGCGTACTTTCCTTGCGGGCAGCACCAAACTTCAATTTTTAACATCAGCAAATGAAAATGTTTAGGCGTAATTGATCAAGGGTGAATATAAAACATGTTTTAACTTTCTGTCAGCGTTACTTGCTCTCGTTTCTGACAACAGATAGAATACCAGTGGGAACTATTTACGATTACTTTTTGAAATTGTCTGGTATAATTTCTCCAATGTGTGCGATCTTTCAAGTAATTCAACTTCCAACATTTATTGATCGAAACTTCAAGCACACATTTAATATTCGAAATCGCTTATTGAAGTTATTCCACTCAAATTACCAACTAATTGCAAGCTATAGATATGTCAGAAATCTTTGTTCTAGATTAAAAGCTTCAAAATGCGATAGATTTCAATCTGCAATCGTCCGTGAGGTGAACCGCAATCCCAAATTATACATGTTATAATTTGTATATGCTGATGACAACTCATTTATGCTCATGCACCTGCTTATCGTATTCATGATTTTAGTGTTTCTGTTTCCAGCTGTCTTGTCTCAATTTCCAATCATCTTTCTTCCCTTCGCCTTTCTCTGAATCCTGATATATCTAAAATTATGTGGATCAAAGCTTCGGCATAGAACCTCCTTTCGTATCATTAAATTCTACAATTCTTCCTATCGTTGATAATCTCGTTTTCCTAGGCTTTCATTTCGACAACCGAATTTCACTTAAACTATTCGTTAGTGATAAAGTACGCTCATCTACCTTGATACTCCGCAATCTCCGTCAAGGTTCGTAGATTGATCGATTTCCCTTCTTGTATGACTCTCATATCTTCTCTTCTTTTCTCAAGACTTGATTACTGTCTTAGTCTATTTTCCAACTCACCTAAATCCACTCTTCTTCCTTTACAACGCATCATCAACGCTGCCGTCCGAATTCTCCTCCGTCTTCGTCGTTTTGATCATACATCTCACCATCGTGCTTATCTCGATTTGCCTATCATTTATTGTCGTGTTTAAATTCGTCTTCTTCTCATTGCTTTCCGCCTTGGAACTTTTCATACCCCTTCATATCTTAGCCTTCCTTTTCTCGACAATTCTCATCCTGATTACTGATCTTTGCGTTTCCGTAATTCCCTTCTTTTACATGTCCAAAACTACTCTACCTCTTTTGGCTTACGCTGCTTTATTGTGGCTGCTTTTCTTTCTCGTGAAATCATCTGCACATTCATATATGCCACTCAACCTTACTGCCGTGCTTCAAACTCCAAATCCGATTGCATTTAAACAATTAAGAAATTTAGCTATATGACTTTTGCTGTATTTTTTTAGTTAGTGGACTTGTAAGCGTGCAGTTGGCACGCATTTGTCACTTTTAATAAATTATTATTGTTGTTCTCTTCCCTAAAATCGATTACTGTCTCAGCCTTTTCGCCAATTCTCCAAAATCCATCATCCTACTACAATGCATCATCAACTCCGCCGTTCGAGTGCTCCAATGTCTCCGTCGCTTCGACCACACATCAACATATCTTCCCCAACTCTCCTGGTTTACCATCCACATCCGCACACAACACCGCCTTCTTTTCGTAACTTTCCGTCTCATCGCTGTCGGCTCTCCATCGTTCATCCACCTCCCTTTCTTAGACGACATTCACCTCACCTCTATAGATGCGTTCCCGTAATTCCCTCCTACTCTACGTTCCCAATTACTCTAACAACTACGCTCTCTGATCGTTTTTCGTCGCCGCTGACTCACCTGGAATCAGCTCCCTCTCGACGTTCGACTTGCTCCCTCCTTTATCACATTCAAATGCCGCCTCCGTTCCCACCGTGACACATGATATATATTTTTTCGTGGTCACGTAAGCGTGCGCCGGCACGCAGTTACCACGTAAAAATAAATCCTTTTTATAAGAAACAATTTAATTGATAAAAATCTAAACGATTAACAGCTCACCACTGACATAAAAGAATTGTCAAATATGGGTGTCGTGGTCTCGGGCAGTTGCATTGAATGAAGGACCAAATGTCGACTGTCATTGCAGTGGAGTAGTCTATTTATAGGAATGTAGAACGTTACTTTGCTTACAGGGAAATATAAGATCTAATGAGGGATGTAAATCCCTAAGATCTTGAAATAGTCGAAATTATCTCGCTTCATTATTCTGGTTCCGGTACTCAACTTTTTGATCAAAGCTGGAACTTACACTATTCGGGAGTTGCTGCAAGAAAGCCTCGATAGGCGAGTGTAAGGATACTCACAAACACCGTTTGTCGTTAGCTGCAGAGAAGTTTTGCCCAGTAAATGAAGGGTTGGCATCCTTGAGATTTGTAGTCAAATGAGAAAAATGGTTAACTGTTGTCTGTGCTAATGCACCTAACACTAGCTCGGATAGGTCAAATCTGTGAATAATCTTCACGATTTACTTAATAGTAAACCTGTGGTTGATTCTATCATTTTATTGAGCGACTTAATAATTAAGGCAGACATGACTGTGTTACCCGGATGGATGTAGTTCGGAGGAACGGAACCCCAGATCTGAACGCGAATGATGTTGAATTGTTGCATTTTTATTCTCGTAACAATTTGTCAATAGCCAACACCATGTTCAAGCATAAAGAAATCCACCGATGTACATGGCATCATGATACTAAGTCAATGATCAATGATTGATTTCGTAATCTTATCATCTGGTTTTAAGTTAATATGTCGTGAACACACGTGAAGAGATGAGATGAACTGTCAGCCAACAACTACTTCGTAGTTAGTAATATTCGCTGGCAAAGTAAGCTACCAGACACATGGGAAACCTAAACGTAGCGTTGAGGTTCGTTAGGAACTTCTGAAAAATACAACTGTAACAGTCTTTATTAACTATATCCAAGCGTACGTTGCTGAATTGCGAGAAGTTGGTGGTAATCGAACAAAAATAGTATGTCTTAAAATTCGCTTGGAAAAACGACTTCAAAGATATGTGGTTTGAAGACTGTAGGCTCCTGTAGTGGAGACAATCTTCGAACTGTTTGGGGGGACACCAGTGTAAAAGCTGCCGTTCAAGATAAGAAAGTGGCTTATAATGCAATCTTGTCTGATAGGTGACCTGAGGCTGTAGACAGCCTAGATATCTGCAGCTCTAATAGCTGCTGAATCAAGGAATCAACTTGGGTGAAATTTGATAAGCGTTTCGAACTTTATTATCGGTCAACTTCTCAGATGTTCCAGAGAACGATCAAAGGCCGTCGTGTTGGAAAGAAATCTGCCCATACTGTTTTAGACAATCATGGGGATCTGCTTAATAATATTGAAAACATACTTAGTTGTTGGAAAGTGCATTTTACAGGTATCCTTATTACGGCTGACATGTCTTTTCTTGTGGAAAAAGAATCTTCGAACTTAATGTAAGATAATATTACCCTGACAGATGTCATTACTGTTGTTCGCAAACTTCGTCATGGTAAATCTGTAAAGGTTGATGAAATTCGACCTGAGATTTTGAAGGCAATTGACGTTGAAGGTATGTAGTTGATAGCATGATTCTTCCACGTAGCACTGAAGTTATGAGAAGCTTCTGGTGATCGCCATTTGTTTCAGGCGAAACTTTCAATCTATCACTCAGTCTTCTTATCAATTCTCACTTATGGGGATGAACTTTGGATCACGACCGAAATGACTAGATTTCGAGTGCAAGCGTCCAATATTACGTTCCTTCGTGGTGTGGCCTGTTTCAGCTTTGGAGATGAAGTTCAAAGCTCGGTCAATCACGAGCATCTTGGAGTAAAGTCGCTGGTCCTCCACGTTGAAGGAAGTCAGCTGTGGTAGCTAGTCCACGTTGTGAGGATGGCTAGGAGGCGTTAAAAAAACGATTTATTTTTACGTGGCAAATGCGTGCCGGCGACCGCTTACATGAACACAACAACAAAAATCTAAAAAAATCTAAAAAAATCTAAATCATGTTTTGAGGAGGTGGGTACGGAGGCGACATTTGAATGCAATAAAGGAGGGAGCGCGGCGGACGTCAAGTGGGTGCTGATTCCAGGCGAGTGGGGCGGTGACAAGAAAGGATCGGAGACCGTAGTTGTTAGAGTAACAGGGAATGTAGAGTAAGAGGGAATTACGGGAACGCAGTGATAGAGAGGTGGGGCGAGTGTCGTCTAAGAAAGGAAGGTGGATGAACGATGGGTAGCTGACAGCGATGAGATGAAAAGTTACGAGAAGATGACTGAGTTGTATGCGGATGTGGATGGTAGACCAGGAGAGTTAAGCAAGATATGTTTATGTGTGGTCAAAGCGACGAAGACGTATGAGCACTCGAACGGCGGTGTTAATGATGCGTTGTAGGGGTAGGATAATGGATTTTGGAAAATTGGCGAAAATGCTGAGGTCAGTAATCGATTTTAGGGAAAAGAAGTGACGAAAGAAGAGACATACAGGAGGCGGACGTACAGTAATACGTCCGCGTATAGACACACATGAGCCGGACATACGAACATAAAGAGACATACAGTAATCGATTTTACAGGGGCGGATACGGCGGAAGTCACGGAGAATTAAGCTGGACGAGCAGACCTTGTCGCGGACGAAGGGTTTAAGGGAAAGGTGATCATAGAAATTGAATTCTAAGAAAGTGAGATTGTGGACTACGGGGATGATTGATAATGCAAAAGATACAAGGGGAGGAGATGTGTTAGGTTGACGGGGGAGGATCCACATTATTTTAGACTTGTCTGGGTTTAGAACGAGACGAAGACGGGAGAGATGTTTGTAGATAGAAGAAAGGGAATCCTAAGTGAGATTGTGCACTACAGGGATGATTGATGATGCGAAAGATACAGGTGGAGGAGATATGTTAGGTTGACGGGGGAGGATCCACATTATTTTAGACTCGTCTGGGTTTAGAACGAGACAAAGATGGGAGCGACGTTTGTAGATAGAATAAAGACAGTTCGAGGCAGGAAGTCCAGATTGAACTTTCTGGACAGAGACCCCGATGCAGACCTAGGCATACATAGTGATATCAAGCTTTTCATATTGCTAATGAACGCTTAAGACTCTCTAAAATTGAAGTTTGGTCGGTTCCTCAGGACCGTGATATTTGGTCACGTCTCGTTCGTTCACTGACTCCACAATCCGACCACCGGATCAGTGGAAGCAACGACAATTTTTTTAAATTTGTTTATTTAAGTAAATGTTATGTTGAAGTAAACAATTTATATCTTTTTATGTCAATTTTTATCTTTTACATTTCTGGCCAAACGATTTCAGGAATACGCTTAGTTGCATTCTAACTAGATTCTCTCTCATATTCTAGTTTTAGGAAAATTAATCACTGTCCTATATGGTTAGGCTATGATGTTAATAAAGCGATTGTCAATAAAGCTCCAGTCTTATAAAGTCAGAACTTCAAGTTTTGATTATTATAAGCGTCAGCAATAAGGCAACATGGTGCAAAATACGTAGAAAGGCTAGTTTCGAATAGGTTATCTCTGATAACTATAGCTCCAATCCACGAGAATTATTTAATTGCATTTCTAAACGGCAAAATATTTTTCATTATTTTAATCTAATTGGGACATGAAGATACCATATTATGACCAGATAGAATGAGAGATAGTTTTTATCGAACTTTCCAAAGAGCGCACAGCACAGGCTCAGACGGGCATCACAATATTAAAAAAGGGAATATAGAGAAGGTAAGAACAAAAAAGAAAAAATATACAGTTAAAGAAAAATCGAGAGCGAGTCCATATTGTCCTTCATCATGTTGTCGTATCGCAGATAATTAGCTAAACCAAAGAGATCATATTCAACACATATATACCAATAATAAAGTTAGTAACACATCAATTTTAAATACGTCATTTTCCCCAGTCAATTTGTTAGTCGAGATATCGTTGTGGCAGACGTCGAATGCGGCTAGATCTCTGTAATTCGCAAAGTTCCATATCTGTTCGTGTACTCTCGAATACGGCATTCGGATTAATATATAGTGAATCGTTTGTTTTCTCAGTTTCAACTACACTTGGAAGGTCTGCAGCATAAGTATATACTTTGTCTCCTGTTGCTTCGTTCTCCCAGTCTGCAGCATAAGTAAATACCTTGTTTCCTGTTGCTTCGTTCTCCCATGCCCTCTCCGGAGGTGTAATAACGAACTGCTGATCAGTTGAACGCCCAGTTGGAGCAAGATTTTGAGTCGATATTCTGTATTCCCTTCCTTGATTATCACGAACTGTTGAGTAAAGATGATTTGAGTCTAGCAGCTCGACTTCATCAACCGAAGGCTCATACTTCGACTGCTTGTTTCGTCGTTTAAGCAACACCTGATTAGGAGGTGTTAACCAATCAGGTAGCTTTGGCGATACAAAAGTTCTGGGAAACGCCAAGAAACGTAGGTGAGGTGTAGTATTAGTAGCGGTGCACAAGAGACTACGTATATCAGCAAGTGCCGAGGTCAGCTTGCTTTCCCCGTGCCGTAAGTGAAGGCCATCTCTCTCTATTCCTAGTAGAATAGTTTTCCAAATAATGCCATTAAAGCGTTCGCATTGAGAATTCTCTGGGATAAAATATACTGGTTAAATTGCTACATATCCCTTGATCAGTGTACCACTTCTTCAGCTGTCGAGATTGGAAAGCGGCGCCGCAATCAGAATGGATGAAGGACGGATACCCACATAAGGAAAATATACGTGTTATTCTGATACAATTCTGATCTGAATTGTATCAGAATAAGGATTAGAGGTCATTAGGTGGAAATGCTATGCTATCAGGTTTCGGCCCATATTCATTGGCGAAACTTAGAATTGGAGTAAAATACATGCTAATGACATATTCCCTCTGATAAAATATGATTATCTATTAACTTATCTATTAACTAATTGCTATCAGGTTTCGGTCCTCAACTCCTCTTCCCAACATAGCAGCGGGGCCAAATACGTGTTAAGGACGTATTTCCTCTGATTAAATTTGATTATATAGTATCTTATTCTACTACAAAGTATATTATTTATTATGTATCCATAAAAAATTTCAGTCTTAGAGTTTTAATTTTGCGCCTCTAGGTGTCACTCGATCAAATATTAAGCTGGCATCTATTACCGATTAGCCTCTTCGTACAGCTGCATAGTCAACGTCTGTTCGACATTAGTCGATCAACGGTTAAATAATTGGCTGGCTTGCATCAGCCGTAGAAATAGTCCTTTTAACTATTGTCCAATCCTCTAACCGCGAATTAGACAATGGACGAAAAGGCGGAAGAAAGTCTCTGAGACGTTACTTTACAGTAGCGATGTTGGATCATCAAAGAATATCGGGAACGGGAGATATCCGAACAAACAAATCAAGACAATGAAAATGACAAGCAACAAATTTACAAAACATAAATCAAGTGCGAAGAACAATGACCAACTCACCACTGACTGGAGGAGCTTTTATTGTCGGGTGCCGTGTGACCAGGCAGTTGTACAATTCGCCCTGACCACAGAAGTTTTAATTGTTCGGTGCCCTGTGACCAAGTATTAGCACGGAGACAGCTTCAATACTCATGTTGGTAGTGACAGTAGCACTTTGAACAGTGTTGAGGAGGAACGAATTTATTAATCTAAATGGAAGTGGTGTTGAATTATTGCACTTTTGTTCTCGTAACACGTTGTGCATAACCAGCACCATGCTTGAACATAAGGAGATTTATAAATGCACACGGCATCAGGATTCTCTCAGTCAAATATCAATGATCGATTTTGTAATCGTTTCATCTGATCTGTGACGTTATGTTCTGGGCACTCGTGTGAAAAGAGTGTCTGAGCTGTCAACCGATCACTACCTTGTAGTTAGTAAACTTCGATGGCAGGATCGGATACCAACACTTTTTGATAAAGCGCCAATTTCCTTTTCAGAGAATATCAAATGCGCCAATTTTAACAAAAATTAAAAAATAGAAAAATACCTCATATAGAGTTAAAATATCTACAACCGATATTTAAAGGGATATATAATAATAAATTTATTAATGTTATTTTTAATTTTGCTTTGAATTTGCCAGTTTTTTAATATCGGGATAAACATGCTGGTAGTTGCACGGAGACAGCGAAAGAGGCATCAACATTTGAAGCGTACTAGCCTTCATGTAGGAATGTGAAACTTCATCTAACTGGCGGGGAAGGAACCAGAATTAGTTGAAGAGATGGATCCCATCGGTCTAGAAATAGTCAGAGTACTTTTCTTAACTATTCTGAAACTATAACTGAATTTTTGGATCAAGGTTAGACGTTAAACTATTCGGGAGTTACAAACGGAAAGGAACGACAGGCGGGTGTAGCGATATTTAAAAGTCCCCGCTCATCGTTAGTTATGGAAAGGTTTAATGCAGTGAATGAACGGCTGGCGTCTCTGAGACTTTTAGTCAAAACGGAAAAGATGATAACTGTTGTGTGTGGGTATACTCCAAACATTTTCTTGAAATACGCAGCCTTCGTGGATGATCTTCAGTCTCGGTATGATAGTAGTGCTGTAAGAGATTCCCTCGTTTTATAGGGTAACTTCAATACTCATGTTGGTAGTGACAGTAGCACTTTGAACGGAGTGTTGAGGAGGAACGAATTCATTAATCTAAATGGGAGTGGTGTTGAATTATTGCATTTTTGTTCTCGTAACACGTTGTGCATAACCAACACCATGCTTGAACATAAGAAGATACATAAATGCACATGACATCAGGATTCTCTCAGTCAAATATCATTGAACGATTTTGTAATCGTTTCATCTGATATGCGACGATATGTTCTAGACCAGAGGTGACCAACACTTTTCTACGAAGCGCCAATTTCCCTTTCAGAGAATATCAAATGCGCCAATTTTAACAAAAATTAAAAAAATAGAAAAATACCTCATACAGAGTTAAAATATCTACAACCGATATTTAAAGGGATATGTGATAATAAATTTGTTAATGTTATTTTTGATTATACTTTAACTTCGCCAGTTTTTTAATGTCGGGATGTAAATCCGTCACGGATAGCTGTAAACAATTCTCCAGATTTATATCCGTGAGTCTTGATCTTATTTTACTTTTAATCAAGTTGAGATTTGAAAACAGTTGTTCACATCTGTTAGAAATCTGAATCTACATATCCGTTCTCATCCTCAACCTATTCACTACGCAATCCATCGATCTCTTCTGTCTCACCGAATCCTGGCACTCCGATTCTGACGACATCTCCATCCGCCGTTTGCTCTCTGCCGGTTGCTCACTAGTCGAATCCGCTCGCCCCCTCAGCAAATCTCCTTCTAAATTCTCTAATCATGGCGGCATTGTCGCATTCGCCCGTCACCCCGCATCTCTTCGCCAAATCACTTCGCCTTTCAGTCCTTGCTCTTTTGAACTGCTCACTTGTCGTTCTTCTAACCCGATCACTCTAGATCTTGTCATTGTATACCGTACTGGTTCATCAGCTCCTACATTTTTATTTTTACCGAACTCGCTGACCTTCTGTCTCACTGTTCTCTGTCCTCAATTCCTTCAATCGTTCTTGGCGACTTCAACATCCGCCTAGACCGCACCGCTTCCACCAAGTGCATCCAGTTCATCAAAATTCTAGCCAACTATAACTACAAACCCATCTCCACTGCCCCACACATATCTTTGGTGGGGCACTCGACATCATCGCTGTCCCCGATCATTTTGATGCCTACACCTCACTTTCCATTTCATTTCGTGATCTATCCGATCACTTTCTCGTTACCCTTGATCTCACCCATTACCACACCCCTCCTCACACACCTACAACCCTACGTCGCTCTTGGAGAAATCTTGACATCTACCTTCTCCGCTCTGCCTTACTCAAATCGTCTCTATCCTATCCAACAATAACATATTCCTCTCCTCACGATCTCGCCTTTCTTTTCGACTCTGAACTCACATCCATTCTTGATCTACTCTTGCCCTTCAAGTCTCACCCACACCGTCGCTTGCACCTTGCCTTATTTCTTGGCATCCAGTGTCGACTCTCAAAGCGTCGACTCGTCATACTTTTCGAGTATATCGCCGCTCTCTCAGACGTGATTTTCGCTCGATCACTCCGTCTTTCCGTGATACTTATCTTGCTCATCGGCGGTCTCATCGCCACATACTACGTACCAAATGCAACTCTTGTTGGCAGCATAAAATCATCACTTCATTCAACTCTAAGACTCTATGGCATACTTTTAACTCAATTCTTGCTCGCTCCTCTCCACTGTGCAACATCAATCCCCATAATTATTCGTCATTTATTCAGACCAAAGTATCCACGTTGCTTTCTCACACCACGGTCTCCATCCTATCTCACTCTGCCCCGCCTAGCCTCATTCTCCCGGAACTCTTTCATCTTCTACCTGTATCACCTTCCGAAGTCTCATCTGTTCTTATGTCCTTGCAAAGCAAAACCTCACCTGCCGATTCCCTGCCTACCCACATACTTAAATCCTTATGCTCATCAATACCCACTTTCCTCACAATCTTGTTTAACTCGTCCATCCGCAGTCGTATCTGTCCTTCAAACTGCAAATCCGCAATCGTTCGTCCACTACTAAAGAAACAATCGCTCGACCCCTCCCTTCATTCTAGCTATCGAACCATTTCACTACTCCCTACTCTCTCTAAGCTCTTAGAACGCATCATCTTAATACAGATCAACGCTTATCTCTCCTCATCAATCTGTACTATCTTTTCCAATCCGCTATTCGCCCTAATCCCTCCACAGAAATCGCCCCCATGAAAGTTTACAACGACTTCCTTATTTCTCGAGATAAGGCTCTATATAGTGTTCTCATCTCCCTCGACCTCTCATCTGCCTTCGACATTGTCGACCGCTCTGTCCTCCTTTCTCGCCTTCGTTATGATTACGGCTTTTCTACTTCTTCCGTAGCATGGTTTGCCTCGTATCTGTCCGACCGTACCTTTCGCGTCTGTACTAATTCATCATCCTCCCCTCCCATCCCTATTTTTTGCGGGTTCCACAATGTTCAGTCCTAGGTCCTCTGCTTAGCGATCTCTCTCCGTTGATCAAACCTTTTTCCTTTAACGTCATGCAATACGCCGATGACATCATCATCTATGCTCATGCATCCGCACATCGCATACACGATATCGGCATTTCTGCCTTCAACTATCTTTCTTCTATCTACAAACGTCTTTCGAATCTCCATCTCGTTCAAAACCCTGGCAAGTCCAAAGTAATGTGGATCCTTCCCCATAAACCAAACATATCTCCTCCCACTGTATCTTTCACCTCAAGCTTTCTTAGGTTTTCATTTCGATGATCATCTTTCAATTAAACCCTTCGTCCGTGACAATGTTCGCTCGTCTAACTTAATTCTCCGTGACATCCGCCATATCCGCCCCCTTATAGACTTCCGTTCTTGTATGTCTCTTCTTTCATCGCTTCTTTTTCCTAAAATCAATTACTGCCTTAGCATTTTCGCCAATTCTCCAAAATCCATCATCCTACCCTACAACGAATAATCAACTCCGCCGTTCGAGTGTCCTTTCGTCTCCGTCGCTTCGACCATACATCCACATATCCTGCCCAACTGCTGGCCCACCATCCACACCCGCATCAAACTCCGCCTTCTTCTCGTAACTTTTCGTCTCATCGCTGTCGGCTCCCCATCGTTCATCAACCTTCTTGTCTTAGACAATAATCTCCCCACCTCGCTATCGCTGCGTTCCCGTCATACCATCTTACTCCAAGTTCCCAATTACTCCAACAACTACGGTGTCCAATCCTCGTCGCCGCCCCACTTGCCTGAAATCAACTTCCTCTCGACGTCCGCCGCGCTCCTCCTTTATCACACTCAAACACCTCCTCCAGTCACACATTCTCGACACATGATTTGCATTTTTGTTTTGTTGTGGTTATGTAAGCGTGCGCTGGCACGTATTTGCCACGTTAAAATAAAAAAAATTATGTGTAGATTTGAGCAAATTTACTTAGTTTTGAAAACTTTTCTTGAGGTAATGACTGCCCTAATTTAATTGTTTTAGTATCATTTCGGAGTAATTGAAAATCCTCCAATTCATTGTTTTCAACAATGAATTGATTTTTAGTTCAACCAGTTTCATTTGTAACTAAAAGGTATGTTCATTATTTGTTCATCATTCAGTATAAATGGATTAGTTAATACGATAACATTATGATCATCTTTGACAAAATCTTGGAAGCGTTTTTCAAAGGAATCATGCGTCAACTTAGTTTTTCTGCATATTCTTTTTGAAATCTTTCTAAATCTTAATAAAGATTTAGAAAGATTTTCTAAATCATAATAATCTTAATATAATAATTAATAATCTTAATAAATCTTTCTAAATCGTAACAACTATTAAGGATATAACGTCAATTACGTTTTGTTAATACATCCAGCGAAATCCCTACGTTTGACTCAGTGGAAATACAACATTAAATATACGGGTCGCAAGAATTCACAGGATGTGATAGAGAATTAAGTGCAGCATCCCTCCGATAGATTATGAATACATCGTATACATTGCGAAACCACTTTATAATTCCGTTAATTTGGTGATCAAAGCAACCATCTTGCTTTCTTCCCAAACACAGTCTCTTAGAGTATAAAGATAAAAAGAAACGCCGAACGACCTTCATAACATCGTAGCGTTGGTGCCATCGAAGATTGAAGAGTGAGACGTTCGCAGTGCAATTAGACTGACAGTCAGTACCCTTGCTCCGTTCAACGATTAGACTATTGTAGCTCTGTGTGGTATCACATTTAATTACTTTATCATTTTATATTTAACTTTACCTACTATTTGTAGATTCGTGAATAAAAGCCATTTATTCTCTCTGGTTATCACAATTTTATTCACGAATTGTCTTGATGGATACTCTGTTCAAGTCGGATACACTCAAACTAACGACAGACTGTCCTGAAGCAGAACGCGAATGGCGTCACTGGCGATATCGCTTCGAAACATTTATCAAACGCATCAAAATGGATTCACAAGAAGACAAACTTGATCTACTGAAAATCTCAATTTCCGCTCAATTATTCGACAAGATTGACGAGTGCCTGGATTATGATTCAGCAATGGATGTCCTCGACAAAGCATTCATAAAATCTACAAATTCGGTTTACAAACGACATCTACTGTGTTCTGCACGACAAACTCTCGATGAATCGATATCTAACTATGTGGATCGTCTTGAAACACTTGCTCGACAATGCACCTTCAAAGATGTGAAAGCTAAGGAGCTGCGCGATATTCTTATTTGCGATTCATTTATTACGGGTTTACAATCGAACGAGATTCGCCAACGCATACTCGAGACCAATGACATCGACAAAGAGAAAGCTTATCAAGTCGCTCGAACGATTGAAGCAGCTCAAACTCAATCAAACGAATATCGACACACATCCGAATTCACAGTAAATGCCTTAAGGGAAACTAAAGTTTCAAAAGGAAATACTGATATTTCTGAAAGTGAAGAATCTATTGCCGTAGCTCAAAAGATCAACAAGAAAAGGTGCTACTTTTGTGGTGGAGTTATGCATACACGAAATCGTTGTCCAGCCCGGGATGCTGAATGTTCATTCTGCTTAAAACGTGGACACTACGAAAAAGTTTGTCGAACTAAGTTGCTTCGATCTCGACGAAAATACAATCGTAGTACTCGACCATATGCGTCCGACTGTGAATCACTTAATATCATATCCTGTCAAAATGCAAATGGTGATGCATCTAAACTTGACGACATGACGGTACAAGTTCGCGTTGGAACACAACAGCTGGATGCTCTTATCGATACAGGGAGCTCTTCCAACTTTGTCGATTCATCAGTTATTCGAAAACTAGGTATTCCTACAGAATCTTGTTGTGTTAGAATTTCCATGGCTAATTCATCATTTACATCCGTATGCAATGAACGATGCGTATTACCGATATCTTACTGTGACCGAAACTATACTGACATTCAATGCTTCGTCATGCCTCATTTTTGTCGTGATCTCATACTTAGTCATCCATTTTTGCGCTCGCATTCAAGTGTTTCCATTCGACTTCGAGGAAATGATAAGTAAGAAACATTAACCATTGGGCAACTATCGAGCATGGAAATCGATATACCGTCGTTATTTTCAGACGATTTTAAAAACTGGAAACCTGCAGCAATTCCGTCCCGGCGCCGTAATATCGAAGATCGCTCTTTATTGCTTCGGAAGTAAAACGGATGTTGTCCGAAGGCATCATCGAGCGCAGTCGCTCACCGTGGCGTGCGCAAGTTCTTATTGTAAACAGAGAAGGACGTCGTCGTCTAGTAGTAGATTACTTGCAGACCGTGAATAGATTCACGGTCCTCGACGCTTATCCCATGCCCCGAATTGACGACCTGATCGATATCATAACGTGTTTAGCACCCTCGATTTAAAAAGTGCTTACCATCAAGTTCCTTTGCGAGCAAACGAAAAATTCTTGACCGCATTCGAGGCAGATGGTCATTTCTATCAATTTCAGCGTATGCCTTTTGGACTCACTAATGCTGTTGCCGCCTTCCAGCGAATAATCAACGAGATCACAGAGAAAGAAAACTTAACCGGCACCTATTCATACCTCGACGATATCATTGTGTGCGGTAAAACACAGCAAGATCATGATACAAATCTGGCCAAGTTTCGTGAAGTTGCTTCTAGGTACCGAATAACACTAAATGAATCGAAATGTATGATTAATAAAACGATGATCAATATTCTGGGATATCAAGTTGGTAGTGGTATTAAACGGCCTGATCCTAATCGTGTCTCACCTTTGCGAGAACTGCAGGTCCCTCAAAATAAACGTCAACTGCGAAGAATTGTCGGCCTTTTCTCACATTATTTCAAATGGATTCAAAATTTTTCGTCGCAGATTCGTCCGTTAGCTGAAACCACGATATTTCCTATTACACCTGCAGCAAAGCGCTCATTTGAGATAATTCGTGATCTTATTATTTCAGCTACTCTAACACCCATTGATTTCAATAAGACATTTACAGTAGAGACTGACACATCCCTTTATGCTATCGGTGCTGTATTAACGCAGGATAACAAACCCGTCGCATTTTATTCGCATACACTTAGTAAGAGTGTCGTTGGACATTCCGCTATTGAGAAAGAGGCCCTTGCCATCGTTGAAGCATTGCGATACTGGAGGTACTATTTGTCTGGACGAACTTTCAATGTTCTAACGGATCAAAGGTCAGTTTCATTCATATTTAACAGGAATCATAAGAGTAAAATTAAAAATGAAAAAGTGCAAAGATGGCATCTCGATCTATCTGAGTTCAAATATTGTATACTTTACAGGCCTGGAAAGTTGAATTATGCGACCGACTCAATGTCTAGGGATATTTGTGCTTCAAGTTTCGGTTACTTTAACAAACAGAAAGATCTCAAGCTTCTTTATGAACTTCACGCTACGCTTTGTCACCCAGGAGTCAATCGTTTGTATCACTTCGGTCAATCGAATCAACTTCCATATAGCACTGAAGACGTTCGTTATGTTGTATCTCATTGCGTTACCTGTTCGTTGTTGAAACCAAACTTCTTCAAGCCTCCAAAAACTGCCCTCATCAGAGCGACACGACCTTTCGAAAGAATTTTACTTGACTTCAAAGGTCCTTTGCCCAGTTCATCAGGCAAGAAATATTTGCTTACAGCCGTCGATGAATATTCTCGTTATCTCTTTGGATTTGCATGCCGTGATATGTCCGCTCAAACAGTGATAAATTGCCTGCGTGGTATAGTGACAATATTTGGTCCACCTGAATTTGTACATTCCGATCGCGGGTCATCCTTCATGTCGAAAGAATTCTCTGATTATCTGGAGAGTATTGGCACGGTAGCAAGTCACTCTTCTCCGTACAATCCGTTAGGCAACGGACAGATCGAACGCTATAACGGTATATTATGGAGCGCTGTACTTTTGCGGCTTAGAGACTACAATCGTCCGGTTGCTGCTTGGGAAACGGTCTTCGCTGAAAGCCTTCAATCTATTCGAGGACTATTATGCACCTCAACTGGCTCGACACCTCATGATCGAATCTTCAACTTCTCTAGACGCCCATTAATTAAATTCAATTTACCAGAATGGCTCCGTCGTCCCGGATCTGTATTCATGCGAAACTTCTACAAACACGACAACTACGACGATAAATTGCTCAAAGCTTAACTGATAAACGCGAATCCAAACACGGCTCATATCGAACTTCCATCTGGGAAAGAAGCAAATATTTCAACTCGACACCTATCTCGTTATCCTTCAGAAACCTCCATTTACAAGGATCCGGAAGTTCGGATATTCGTAGTTCGGGATTGTCAAGGAACGGGGATGACGACTGTCAAGAGAGCTTCGATAGGAACCAGCCAGGCTATGAAGATGATAACAATAACGGAAAGCAATATGATGCCACTGACAATATCGATATGAACTTGAGTTCAAAGAGGACATCAATTCTTGAGGCAAACCATCATCCCGTGACAACTAGAGAATTCTACCGACGAAGTACAAGAAGTCGAAGAAGTCCTGCATACTTCCAAAACTATCACATGGAATGAATGTGGTATCACATTTAATTACTTTATCATTTTATATTTAACTTTACCTACTATTTGTAGATTCGTGAATAAAAGCCATTTATTCTCTCTGGTTATCACACTCTGCACATACTGTATCCACAGAGAGCAACGACAATCGGCAGATCGTCGCATTCAACTGGACCAGACATCCAACGCTATGATAACATACCCATCTGGCAGCATTGGCACTTACGCTCACTGGGAACGATATTGCAGCATCGATTAGAACACTCTCGGCAGGTTGAGCAGAAGTACTTGATGGTCTTGATTATCGACATCTTAAGGACATGACGAGCCGCTTAGAGGCACCGCTGTACAGCAGTTGATAGCTTCACTGACGGACTTCAGCACCATGTGTCTGGCTGACAAAGTCTCGGCAGCTGTGATGCAAGTCTTATACGATACATCGCTGTGTGCACTGGCTGAGAAGGGAGGAGGTGTCAGACTAATAGCTGTGGACTTCACACTACGCCGTCTTGTTTCGAAGGCGGTCTGTTGCGCTGTGAGATACTCTGTGGTTGTGAAACTGGTACCGAACCAACTCCGATTCAGAATTCAACATGGAACGGAGGCAGTTACACAAGTCGGTCGCCGCTATAAAGCGATCATCGGCGGTGGCTAGGCTTTGCTGATTATCAATTTCACTAACGCTTTCAACAAGCTTAGCCGCGATGCGATGTTAACAGTGATCCGCGATAGCTACCTGAGCTGTATCTGTTCGTGTCAGGCTGCTACTCTAGCCAATCGTACCTACCTTTTAGCCAGTACACACTGATACCGGACGAGGGAACGCAGCACGGCGATCTCTTCGGTCTGCTGCTCTTCCGTTTCATTGTCTTGATACTGACAAAGTGCATCAAGTATATGTAGTATATGGATGATTCCACGTTAGACGATGATGTGGACATGTCCATGACATACTGGATCATATTGACGGCTCGGTGAAGGGAGATGGGTCTCTTCATCATTGTCAGCAAGTGTGAGGGATTACTGACGACGATGTAGCGTGGCAGTTCATAGGCAAATTATATTTTCGTTGATTCTCGATAATGGTGAGACTGTGCTGCTGAAGTATCGGAAATTAAATTTGTTACTAATAATCATTTATTATTTTAATATCAACATTTAAAAGATTTTAGCATAATATTTGCTTATTAAATAGCAAATTGATTAAATATACCGTTAATTTGTTTAAATAAAAAGGCAGTTTGCAATTTTAAATAGTCAATCTCTGATTGTCTAATTTGACAATTTGTAGAAGCTTTGTAAATAAAAAGACGATAATTTATTTAATTATGTTGATAATATTTATTTAAAAAAATATTTTATAATTTACCAAAATCATAAGTCATGTTTAGAAATTATATAATTATGAAATATCATTTCATTGTGTGACGCGAAAGAGTTTAAGCAATCAATTCTTGCCAATAATTAATACTTCGAGGGTGAATTGAGTCGTTGTGCAATGAAAGATAGATGCATGGATAAATCGTCATTCACCTTGGAATTGATCCATTAATCCAACGGCGTTTCTATCCTTAAGATATGTAAAACATCTCCATTACTTTTGACCTTTAATCTACAATAGCTTTACGAAGTAATATTACTGTTGTATCTTCAAAAATATTGAAATAATTTGAAAAACTCAGTTTTACAAACAGGGTTAATAACTAACTCACAGGGTTAGTTATTTCACTTGGAAAATAACTACTTTAAAAAAAATAACTAAACATAACTTCTTTATTAGAACTTAAAACGTAGAAATTTAAAAATTTTCTACATTGAGAAACTATAGAATTTATTTTAGTTGAGAACAAACAGTCACGATTTAAAGAAGAATAGATAACAACAGCTAAAACATTAGACACACTGTATCTGTGTTTGCTTTTAAAGTTCTCCAAACCTTTGCAACATTTTTACAACATTCAGCAAATTTAGCATTATCAAGACAATGTACAACAAAACTTTTCTCGATTTAGAAAAATCGTGAAAATTTCCAACGTAGAAAATAGAAATTTATTTTTTTGAAGAAAATTTGAATACACACTCTCACGTCTTGTGCGAAATACTTTACAATGTCTTGCCTTGAGTAAAATACTATACACGAGTAAAAAAACTCTATAAATACTGCAAAATTTTCGGGAAAATGCTATTGAGTTACCTGAGTTAGAAAATACATGGATAATATCGTAAGAATCAGAACATTGTTAAAAATAAAATCTAATTCGTAAGTTAAGTTGCCTGAGTATTTTTGCTTAATAATTTACTGTTCAAAAACAGAGTAACCATAATACTTATTGCCGTGGCAACCTTCCTTGTACTGGCAATTATTTCAGTAGGCGTGGGTGTTAAATTTGGTCTAAGTACATCCGATAATTCAAGCAGTTCATCAGCAAGTAAGTAATTTGTAATATTTGCTTGTTCGTTGCAAATAAGTTCATTTTTATTATTCACTATTAAAGTTAATAGATTTTTAAAAAATTTAAATTTATAAATTAAATATTTAATTAAAATTTATTTGTGTAGATATCATACCAAACATATTTACTTACACGCGAAAGTGAATATGCAGTCCACAAATTAAATAAATGAACTTATATTTAAAAGATAATTTAGATTATCAGTCCACATCGTTATTAAAAAATTGCATCCGCCGACAAAAAAACATTTTGTTACCAATATTTTGGTTTTCTTGTGAAACCATTATCAAAGCAATTATATGTTTTTAAAAGTAAGTCATTTCTTTGAAATAAGAAATTACTGGTTATTCTTGGTTTAAAATATAATTTGCATATTTGAATCTTAAGTAGGACAATTATAAGTTGTTTGTTATCGTGATATCTGGATATGACGTTACATTTACAAACTGTACAATTTAAAGCACCAAATAACAACTAAAGTCTAATTGATTAAGTAGACAAAACTTTTCGT
The DNA here is from genome assembly GCA_012934845.2 of Pomphorhynchus laevis. NCBI lineage: Eukaryota > Metazoa > Acanthocephala > Palaeacanthocephala > Echinorhynchida > Pomphorhynchidae > Pomphorhynchus > Pomphorhynchus laevis. Next base: position 25,257 of record WNNJ02002273.1, read on the forward strand.
TTCTATTTGTTTACCTAGTTGATACTAACCCAACTACGACAACTACGCCGACTACGACAACTACGCCTACTACGACAACTACGCCGACTACGACAACTACGCCGACTACGACAACTACGCCGACTACGACAACTACGCCGACTACGACAACTACGCCGACTACGACAACTACGCCGACTACGACAACTACGCCAACTACGACAACTACGCCGACTACGACAACTACGCCAACTACGACAACTACGCCGACTACGACAACTACGCCTACTACGACAACTACGCCGACTACGACAACTACGCCGACTACGACAACTACGCCGACTACGACAACTACGCCTACTACGACAACTACGCCGACTACGACAACTACGCCTACTACGACAACTACGCCTACTACGACAACTACGCCGACTACGACAACTACGCCGACTACGACAACTACGCCGACTACGACAACTACGCCGACTACGACAACTACGCCGACTACGACAACTACGCCTACTACGACAACTACGCCGACTACGACAACTACGCCGACTACGACAACTACGCCTACTACGACAACTACGCCGACTACGACAACTACGCCGACTACGACAACTACGCCGACTACGACAACTACGCCGACTACGACAACTACGCCAACTACGACAACTACGCCGACTACGACAACTACGCCTACTACGACAACTACGCCGACTACGACAACTACGCCGACTACGACAACTACGCCGACTACGACAACTACGCCGACTACGACAACTACGCCGACTACGACAACTACGCCGACTACGACAACTACGCCGACTACGACAACTACGCCGACTACGACAACTACGCCAACTACGACAACTACGCCGACTACGACAACTACGCCTACTACGACAACTACGCCGACTACGACAACTACGCCGACTACGACAACTACGCCGACTACGACAACTACGCCTACTACGACAACTACGCCGACTACGACAACTACGCCTACTACGACAACTACGCCGACTACGACAACTACGCCGACTACGACAACTACGCCGACTACGACAACTACGCCGACTACGACAACTACGCCGACTACGACAACTACGCCGACTACGACAACTACGCCTACTACGACAACTACGCCGACTACGACAACTACGCCGACTACGACAACTACGCCGACTACGACAACTACGCCTACTACGACAACTACGCCGACTACGACAACTACGCCGACTACGACAACTACGCCGACTACGACAACTACGCCGACTACGACAACTACGCCTACTACGACAACTACGCCGACTACGACAACTACGCCGACTACGACAACTACGCCGACTACGACAACTACGCCGACTACGACAACTACGCCGACTACGACAACTACGCCTACTACGACAACTACGCCGACTACGACAACTACGCCTACTACGACAACTACGCCGACTACGACAACTACGCCGACTACGACAACTACGCCGACTACGACAACTACGCCGACTACGACAACTACGCCGACTACGACAACTACGCCAACTACGACAACTACGCCGACTACGACCAACTACGCCTAGTACAACAACCATGACGACAATAACCTCGACGATTAAAGTTTATAGATTTTGAATTATAAATATTTATAGATTTTGTCCATGAGTGCATCAGAATTATTCGTTAAATTCTAAAAACTTTAAATTTATTAGTTTAATCAGGTTTTTGAAAATTGTAAACTTTGGCTCAGAAATATTTTATAAATACATAAACTATTTGTATTTTTCGTGTGGACATCATACCAAACATATTCACTTAAATGCGAAAGTAATTTTACCGGGACTAGACTTGAAACAATATTAGTATAAGAAACTTTTGAAATTTATCATGCAGTCCACAATTTCAATAAATGAACTAATGTTTAAAAGATACTTTAGATTGTCGGTACACATTGGTTTTAAAAAAGAAATGTCTTTTTAAAAACGGCATTCGCCGACAAAAACATTTTTTTACCAATATTTTGGTTTTCTTGTGAATCATTACCAAAGCAATAATATATATGTTTTTAAAAGTACGTCAGTTCTGTGAACTAATTGTTAACAGGGTGGAGATACTGTTGTATATTAAGCGATTCTACTACGAAGACGATTCTGTGCGCGTCAGTTCTACCCTATTACGGATGTGCCCCAAGGTTCTACCTTTCTCCTATCTTGTATCTTGCCGTTTCCATTAATCTCGTCAAAATATTTAAACAACGGGAACAACCTCTAGAGGTGTACGCTGATGACACCACAGCCCTGTTTTCTGGACGCAGGTGTAAAGACGTAGTCTCTAGCATCAGCCGATTCTTTTTAAGATTAAAAGACCAGTTACCCATGTCCAATCTTGTTCTAAACTCCGCCAAATCACAGGTGGTTGTCTTTCATGGCTCCCCTGCGGCGAAGCAAAAGCTTAAGAGAATAGCACTCTCTGCGCTCTCCTCCATATTTGCCTATGATCCACTCCCTACCTTCTCAAGTCGAGTAAAATACCCGGTGTTCACCTTTTCGGTGAACTGGTCAGCGTAAGCTGACCTGGATAGACTAAAACGTATCCTGAAGAGAGCTAGTTTGGCTCTGTAACGGGCCTAGCATCTCTCGTTGAAAGGGAAAACCCAGTTGCGCCTCTGGGGCACTTGGGCTATCTCGGGATTAGTCTTCTTCTCTATAGGACGTCCCCAGAGCAAAGACTAAGGTTTCTTAAGCTTATCGTCTTTCGTTTAACTAACATCGTCCGCGCTGACTGATCTCTTCGGGGGCTGAAAGACCCCGGGTGGTTCAGTCGGAGAGAGGCGTGTTGGTTTGGTTGGAGGACTCAGATCCCAGTGGATTTGAGACCTTAATTTGGGAAGAAGTTAGCGCAGATCATTGAATCTACAGTTGACAAGTTTTTTTGTGACTCTGACTCTTTTCCTTTCTGTTATTTATTTAGTTATCGGTTGTTATGTTATGTAATAAAATCCTTATTATTATAGTTCTTTGAACTAAGAAATTGCTGGTTATTCTTAGTTTAAAAACATATACTTTCAATTGTTTCGATAATGATTTCACAAAACAATGGATTGACGGTTGATGATTTTCTTTTTCAGTAAATAAAAGTGTTTACGTTAAATTGTTCTTGTTAAATTGTTTACGTTAAATTGTTTATGTTTATTCTCATAAGAATGTAGTTGTTGAGTTCTGACTTTATCACATGCTATCGTTAACAATATCGTCGTTGTTAATAACGAGCTATAAATTTATATCATTCCTGTCTAATTTCTAATCTTATTTTACTAATTTTGTTACTTAACTTTTAGCTTTTACAATTAATTTAAGTATCCAAACAACCATCGTGGCGACTCCAATAATGTATGTCCAACCGAGCAACAAACCGAAAATTCAGGAACATGTAAATGCTTTATTTCTAAGTGAACTTTAATAAGTTAATTCGTTGTAGTTGTGTTTGGAATTACATTTCTATGAAACGTCCAAAAATAGGAATACAAATTACTTAAATTATGTTGAACCCTACTTCATCGAGGTGACAGATTTAAATTCGAAAAACAAGTAAGTAACTCTTTACTTGTCAGTTTGCTCTTCTACTTCACATAGTCAATTTAACGCCATCGTATACTACAAACAGATAAATGGAACTCTTGATTGCAGTGATAATAAATGCGGATAATTTTTTGAAGATTATTTGGCAAATTTGAATGTTCAAGTAATCGTTAATAATCGGTTCCAAACTCTGCAGTTTACTGTCGAAAAACCAGCCGATGTTATGATTACGGCTTTTCTTCTTCTGTAGCATGGTTTGCCTCGTATCTTTTCGACCGTTCTTTTCGCTTCTGTTCTAATTCATCATCCTCCTCTCCCATCCCTATTTTTTGCGGGTTCCACAATGTTCAGTCCTAGGTCCTCTGCTTAGCGATCTCTCTCCGTTGATCAAACCTTTTTCCTTTAACGTCATGCAATACGCCGATGACATCATCATCTATGCTCATGCACCCGCACATCGCATACACGATATCGGCATTTCTGCCTTCAACTATCTTTCTTCTATCTACAAACGTCTTTCGAATCTCCATCTCGTTCAAAACCCTGGCAAGTCCAAAATAATGTGGATCCTTCCCCATAAACCAAACATATCTCCTCCCACTGTATCTTTCGCCTCATCGATCATCCCCATAATACACAATCTCACTTTCTTAGGTTTTCATTTCGATGATCATCTTTCAATTAAACCCTTCGTCCGTGACAATGTTCGCTCGTCTAACTTAATTCTAGGTGACATCCGCCATATCCGCCCCCTTATCGACTTCCGTTCTTGTATGTCTCTTCTTTTTTTCGATGGCAGGATCGGATACCAACACTTTTTGATAAAGCGCCAATTTCCTTTTCAGAGAATATCAAATGCGCCAATTTTAACAAAAATTAAAAAATAGAAAAATACCTCATATAGAGTTAAAATATCTACAACCGATATTTAAAGGGATATATAATAATAAATTTATTAATGTTATTTTTAATTTTGCTTTGAATTTGCCAGTTTTTTAATATCGGGATAAACATGCTGGTAGTTGCACGGAGACAGCGAAAGAGGCATCAACATTTGAAGCGTACTAGCCTTCATGTAGGAATGTGAAACTTCATCTAACTGGCGGGGAAGGAACCAGAATTAGTTGAAGAGATGGATCCCATCGGTCTAGAAATAGTCAGAGTACTTTTCTTAACTATTCTGAAACTATAACTGAATTTTTGGATCAAGGTTAGACGTTAAACTATTCGGGAGTTACAAACGGAAAGGAACGACAGGCGGGTGTAGCGATATTTAAAAGTCCCCGCTCATCGTTAGTTATGGAAAGGTTTAATGCAGTGAATGAACGGCTGGCGTCTCTGAGACTTTTAGTCAAAACGGAAAAGATGATAACTGTTGTGTGTGGGTATACTCCAAACATTTTCTTGAAATACGCAGCCTTCGTGGATGATCTTCAGTCTCGGTATGATAGTAGTGCTGTAAGAGATTCCCTCGTTTTATAGGGTAACTTCAATACTCATGTTGGTAGTGACAGTAGCACTTTGAACGGAGTGTTGAGGAGGAACGAATTCATTAATCTAAATGGGAGTGGTGTTGAATTATTGCATTTTTGTTCTCGTAACACGTTGTGCATAACCAACACCATGCTTGAACATAAGAAGATACATAAATGCACATGACATCAGGATTCTCTCAGTCAAATATCATTGAACGATTTTGTAATCGTTTCATCTGATATGCGACGATATGTTCTAGACCAGAGGTGACCAACACTTTTCTACGAAGCGCCAATTTCCCTTTCAGAGAATATCAAATGCGCCAATTTTAACAAAAATTAAAAAAATAGAAAAATACCTCATACAGAGTTAAAATATCTACAACCGATATTTAAAGGGATATGTGATAATAAATTTGTTAATGTTATTTTTGATTATACTTTAACTTCGCCAGTTTTTTAATGTCGGGATGTAAATCCGTCACGGATAGCTGTAAACAATTCTCCAGATTTATATCCGTGAGTCTTGATCTTATTTTACTTTTAATCAAGTTGAGATTTGAAAACAGTTGTTCACATCTGTTAGAAATCTGAATCTACATATCCGTTCTCATCCTCAACCTATTCACTACGCAATCCATCGATCTCTTCTGTCTCACCGAATCCTGGCACTCCGATTCTGACGACATCTCCATCCGCCGTTTGCTCTCTGCCGGTTGCTCACTAGTCGAATCCGCTCGCCCCCTCAGCAAATCTCCTTCTAAATTCTCTAATCATGGCGGCATTGTCGCATTCGCCCGTCACCCCGCGTCTCTTCGCAAAATCACTTCCCCTTTCAGTCCTTGCTCTTTTGAACTGCTCACTTGTCGTTCTTCTAACCCGATCACTCTAGATCTTGTCATTGTATACCGTACTGGTTCATCAGCTCCTACATTTTTATTTTTACCGAACTCGCTGACCTTCTGTCTCACTGTTCTCTGTCCTCAATTCCTTCAATCGTTCTTGGCGACTTCAACATCCGCCTAGACCGCACCGCTTCCACCAAGTGCATCCAGTTCATCAAAATTCTAGCCAACTATAACTACAAACCCATCTCCACTGCCCCACACATATCTTTGGTGGGGCACTCGACATCATCGCTGTCCCCGATCATTTTGATGCCTACACCTCACTTTCCATTTCATTTCGTGATCTATCCGATCACTTTCTCGTTACCCTTGATCTCACCCATTACCACACCCCTCCTCACACACCTACAACCCTACGTCGCTCTTGGAGAAATCTTGACATCTACCTTCTCCGCTCTGCCTTACTCAAATCGTCTCTATCCTATCCAACAATAACATATTCCTCTCCTCACGATCTCGCCTTTCTTTTCGACTCTGAACTCACATCCATTCTTGATCTACTCTTGCCCTTCAAGTCTCACCCACACCGTCGCTTGCACCTTGCCTTATTTCTTGGCATCCAGTGTCGACTCTCAAAGCGTCGACTCGTCATACTTTTCGAGTATATCGCCGCTCTCTCAGACGTGATTTTCGCTCGATCACTCCGTCTTTCCGTGATACTTATCTTGCTCATCGGCGGTCTCATCGCCACATACTACGTACCAAATGCAACTCTTGTTGGCAGCATAAAATCATCACTTCATTCAACTCTAAGACTCTATGGCATACTTTTAACTCAATTCTTGCTCGCTCCTCTCCACTGTGCAACATCAATCCCCATAATTATTCGTCATTTATTCAGACCAAAGTATCCACGTTGCTTTCTCACACCACGGTCTCCATCCTATCTCACTCTGCCCCGCCTAGCCTCATTCTCCCGGAACTCTTTCATCTTCTACCTGTATCACCTTCCGAAGTCTCATCTGTTCTTATGTCCTTGCAAAGCAAAACCTCACCTGCCGATTCCCTGCCTACCCACATACTTAAATCCTTATGCTCATCAATACCCACTTTCCTCACAATCTTGTTTAACTCGTCCATCCGCAGTCGTATCTGTCCTTCAAACTGCAAATCCGCAATCGTTCGTCCACTACTAAAGAAACAATCGCTCGACCCCTCCCTTCATTCTAGCTATCGAACCATTTCACTACTCCCTACTCTCTCTAAGCTCTTAGAACGCATCATCTTAATACAGATCAACGCTTATCTCTCCTCATCAATCTGTACTATCTTTTCCAATCCGCTATTCGCCCTAATCCCTCCACAGAAATCGCCCCCATGAAAGTTTACAACGACTTCCTTATTTCTCGAGATAAGGCTCTATATAGTGTTCTCATCTCCCTCGACCTCTCATCTGCCTTCGACATTGTCGACCGCTCTGTCCTCCTTTCTCGCCTTCGTTATGATTACGGCTTTTCTACTTCTTCCGTAGCATGGTTTGCCTCGTATCTGTCCGACCGTACCTTTCGCGTCTGTACTAATTCATCATCCTCCCCTCCCATCCCTATTTTTTGCGGGTTCCACAATGTTCAGTCCTAGGTCCTCTGCTTAGCGATCTCTCTCCGTTGATCAAACCTTTTTCCTTTAACGTCATGCAATACGCCGATGACATCATCATCTATGCTCATGCATCCGCACATCGCATACACGATATCGGCATTTCTGCCTTCAACTATCTTTCTTCTATCTACAAACGTCTTTCGAATCTCCATCTCGTTCAAAACCCTGGCAAGTCCAAAGTAATGTGGATCCTTCCCCATAAACCAAACATATCTCCTCCCACTGTATCTTTCACCTCAAGCTTTCTTAGGTTTTCATTTCGATGATCATCTTTCAATTAAACCCTTCGTCCGTGACAATGTTCGCTCGTCTAACTTAATTCTCCGTGACATCCGCCATATCCGCCCCCTTATCGACTTCCGTTCTTGTATGTCTCTTCTTTCATCGCTTCTTTTCCTAAAATCGATTACTGCCTTAGCATTTTCGCCAATTCTCCAAAATCCATCATCCTACCCTACAACGAATAATCAACTCCGCCGTTCGAGTGTCCTTTCGTCTCCGTCGCTTCGACCATACATCCACATATCCTGCCCAACTGCTGGCCCACCATCCACACCCGCATCAAACTCCGCCTTCTTCTCGTAACTTTTCGTCTCATCGCTGTCGGCTCCCCATCGTTCATCAACCTTCTTGTCTTAGACAATAATCTCCCCACCTCGCTATCGCTGCGTTCCCGTCATACCATCTTACTCCAAGTTCCCAATTACTCCAACAACTACGGTGTCCAATCCTCGTCGCCGCCCCACTTGCCTGAAATCAACTTCCTCTCGACGTCCGCCGCGCTCCTCCTTTATCACACTCAAACACCTCCTCCAGTCACACATTCTCGACACATGATTTGCATTTTTGTTTTGTTGTGGTTATGTAAGCGTGCGCTGGCACGTATTTGCCACGTTAAAATAAAAAAAATTATGTGTAGATTTGAGCAAATTTACTTAGTTTTGAAAACTTTTCTTGAGGTAATGACTGCCCTAATTTAATTGTTTTAGTATCATTTCGGAGTAATTGAAAATCCTCCAATTCATTGTTTTCAACAATGAATTGATTTTTAGTTCAACCAGTTTCATTTGTAACTAAAAGGTATGTTCATTATTTGTTCATCATTCAGTATAAATGGATTAGTTAATACGATAACATTATGATCATCTTTGACAAAATCTTGGAAGCGTTTTTCAAAGGAATCATGCGTCAACTTAGTTTTTCTGCATATTCTTTTTGAAATCTTTCTAAATCTTAATAAAGATTTAGAAAGATTTTCTAAATCATAATAATCTTAATATAATAATTAATAATCTTAATAAATCTTTCTAAATCGTAACAACTATTAAGGATATAACGTCAATTACGTTTTGTTAATACATCCAGCGAAATCCCTACGTTTGACTCAGTGGAAATACAACATTAAATATACGGGTCGCAAGAATTCACAGGATGTGATAGAGAATTAAGTGCAGCATCCCTCCGATAGATTATGAATACATCGTATACATTGCGAAACCACTTTATAATTCCGTTAATTTGGTGATCAAAGCAACCATCTTGCTTTCTTCCCAAACACAGTCTCTTAGAGTATAAAGATAAAAAGAAACGCCGAACGACCTTCATAACATCGTAGCGTTGGTGCCATCGAAGATTGAAGAGTGAGACGTTCGCAGTGCAATTAGACTGACAGTCAGTACCCTTGCTCCGTTCAACGATTAGACTATTGTAGCTCTGTGTGGTATCACATTTAATTACTTTATCATTTTATATTTAACTTTACCTACTATTTGTAGATTCGTGAATAAAAGCCATTTATTCTCTCTGGTTATCACAATTTTATTCACGAATTGTCTTGATGGATACTCTGTTCAAGTCGGATACACTCAAACTAACGACAGACTGTCCTGAAGCAGAACGCGAATGGCGTCACTGGCGATATCGCTTCGAAACATTTATCAAACGCATCAAAATGGATTCACAAGAAGACAAACTTGATCTACTGAAAATCTCAATTTCCGCTCAATTATTCGACAAGATTGACGAGTGCCTGGATTATGATTCAGCAATGGATGTCCTCGACAAAGCATTCATAAAATCTACAAATTCGGTTTACAAACGTCATCTACTGTGTTCTGCACGACAAACTCTCGATGAATCGATATCTAACTATGTGGATCGTCTTGAAACACTTGCTCGACAATGCACCTTCAAAGATGTGAAAGCTAAGGAGCTGCGCGATATTCTTATTTGCGATTCATTTATTACGGGTTTACAATCGAACGAGATTCGCCAACGCATACTCGAGACCAATGACATCGACAAAGAGAAAGCTTATCAAGTCGCTCGAACGATTGAAGCAGCTCAAACTCAATCAAACGAATATCGACACACATCCGAATTCACAGTAAATGCCTTAAGGGAAACTAAAGGTTCAAAAGGAAATACTGATATTTCTGAAAGTGAAGAATCTATTGCCGTAGCTCAAAAGATCAACAAGAAAAGGTGCTACTTTTGTGGTGGAGTTATGCATACACGAAATCGTTGTCCAGCCCGGGATGCTGAATGTTCATTCTGCTTAAAACGTGGACACTACGAAAAGGTTTGTCGAACTAAGTTGCTTCGATCTCGACGAAAATACAATCGTAGTACTCGACCATATGCGTCCGACTGTGAATCACTTAATATCAAATCCTGTCAAAATGCAAATGGTGATGCATCAAAACTTGACGACATGACGGTACAAGTTCGCGTTGGAACACAACAGCTGGATGCTCTTATCGATACAGGGAGCTCTTCCAACTTTGTCGATTCATCAGTTATTCGAAAACTAGGTATTCCTACAGAATCTTGTTGTGTTAGAATTTCCATGGCTAATTCATCATTTACATCCGTATGCAATGAACGATGCGTATTACCGATATCTTACTGTGACCGAAACTATACTGACATTCAATGCTTCGTCATGCCTCATTTTTGTCGTGATCTCATACTTAGTCATCCATTTTTGCGCTCGCATTCAAGTGTTTCCATTCGACTTCGAGGAAATGATAAGTAAGAAACATTAACCATTGGGCAACTATCGAGCATGGAAATCGATATACCGTCGTTATTTTCAGACGATTTTAAAAACTGGAAACCTGCAGCAATTCCGTCCCGGCGCCGTAATATCGAAGATCGCCGCTTTATTGCTTCGGAAGTAAAACGGATGTTGTCCGAAGGCATCATCGAGCGCAGTCGCTCACCGTGGCGTGCGCAAGTTCTTATTGTAAACAGAGAAGGACGTCGTCGTCTAGTAGTAGATTACTTGCAGACCGTGAATAGATTCACGGTCCTCGACGCTTATCCCATGCCCCGAATTGACGACCTGATCGATATCATAACGTGTTTAGCACCCTCGATTTAAAAAGTGCTTACCATCAAGTTCCTTTGCGAGCAAACGAAAAATTCTTGACCGCATTCGAGGCAGATGGTCATTTCTATCAATTTCAGCGTATGCCTTTTGGACTCACTAATGCTGTTGCCGCCTTCCAGCGAATAATCAACGAGATCACAGAGAAAGAAAACTTAACCGGCACCTATTCATACCTCGACGATATCATTGTGTGCGGCAAAACACAGCAAGAACATGATACAAATCTGGCCAAGTTTCGTGAAGTTGCTTCTAAGTACCGAATAACACTAAATGAATCAAAGTGTATTTTTAATAAGACGATGATCAATATTCTGGGATATCAAGTTGGTAGTGGTATTAAACGGCCTGATCCTAATCGTGTCTCACCTTTGCGAGAACTGCAGGTCCCTCAAAATAAACGTCAACTGCGAAGAATTGTCGGCCTTTTCTCACATTATTTCAAATGGATTCAAAATTTTTCGTCGCAGATTCGTCCGTTAGCTGAAACCACGATATTTCCTATTACACCTGCAGCAAAGCGCTCATTTGAGATAATTCGTGATCTTATTATTTCAGCTACTCTAACACCCATTGATTTCAATAAGACATTTACAGTAGAGACTGACACATCCCTTTATGCTATCGGTGCTGTATTAACGCAGGATAACAAACCCGTCGCATTTTATTCGCATACACTTAGTAAGAGTGTCGTTGGACATTCCGCTATTGAGAAAGAGGCCCTTGCCATCGTTGAAGCATTGCGATACTGGAGGCACTATTTGTCTGGACGAACTTTCAATGTTCTAACGG
>WNNJ02002275.1:0-104091 GCA_012934845.2 Pomphorhynchus laevis
ATTTAATTAAACTAGGTTAATTTTTAAAAGCTTTATTTAATAAGAAAAATTTTAATTTGATAATACACTTGTTGCAAAAAAATTGTTTTAATCAAAAGTCTTTGTGCTACAAAATAAAGTTATAGTTTTAAGCAATAACTCTATGCGACACAACCAATACGTCACGCTAACAGAATTTATATTAAATCAGGATTAATTTTTTTGCCGAGAATTATCAGTGAATTTGCTATAAGCATAAATTATTTATAAATAAATTTTATTTTAAATAATAAATGTTTACTAAGAGAATAATAAATGTTTATTAATAAATGTAAATAATAAATGTTTAAAAATCTATATAATTAATTGATATCCATTCGGACTGCATTTACTTTTTGAATTTTATTTTTCTGATAGATAGCTACGATAAGTAAAATATCATGTGCTAGCAATGAACCATTAAGTTTTTCGTAATATTTAAATTCAAAAGTTATAAAACGTTTGGGTCAAGCATGTTGACCAAAATCAGACTCACTCAAAAAGGTAAAAATTGACTAATTTAGACGTTTTAAACGATATATAAATAAATTATAAATAAATTTTATTTTAAATAATAAATGTTTACTAAGAGAATAATAAATGTTTATTAATAAATGTAAATAATAAATGTTTACTAATGTCAGTATTTTGTTAAATTTCGCTAAGAGAACAAAAATATGATACATTTATTTATATTATTATATTAATTATATTAATTGACTAATTTAGACGTTTTAAACGATATATAAATATATAAACTATCTTGTATGGATACTATCAATATTTACTATCCATTTTATGGTACAATCAATATTTACTATAGCATATACGAATAAATATCATTCAATACTCAGTAATTAGCAGAAGATAGAGAATGATACGAAATATACGGGATGAAGAATAATACAAAAATATTGTATGGCGAAATTCAGTAAATGGACGTGCTCGAAGCAGAGCGTACATTAGAAGTATTAGAGAAGGATCAGACAAATGTTAAAGATGGCTTAAATTAATATTAGTTTAGTAAATGATTGAATGAAAATGAATAAAACGTTATTTGTAAACATTAAGATTTTAAAGATGCACTCACCGAAAAAAAAACTATTTGTATATCTTTTATGGATATTATATTGAACATATTTACTGAGAGGCAAAAGTAATATTAACAGAATTGAAATGAAATGTTTGACTGCAGGTAATTTGAGCAAATCATTTAATTAATAAAAAAATTTAAACGTCCTGGTTTTACAGTAACAATAGCGATAAAAGCCAAATTTCTTAGTTCAATTTAAACATTTTTAATATCATGATTATAATCGTAATATTGTGCTCGAAATAAAAATTCTATGTATTTACCCGCTCTGTGAATGTTTTAAAAGGCGATCTGAAAGATATTTCGAAGTATCTGTGAGATGAAATTCTTCCACTTGTGGAACTATTTTATTAAAGGCAATCAAAAGCGCTGAGTACTGTGAGAGAACACTGGATATCATTGATAATATTATCAAATTATATTATTAATTATATTATATAATATTGATAAAACCAAAATTACATTATTCGATGTAATTATTACATTTTAATAATGTAATAATTACATTAAATTACATTATCGCATTTCGTTGCTGAACACAACTATTCATAGCAGATATTGCTTTTGATTAAATGGGTAACTAGATGCATGAAAATAATTATTTTGAATTAATAAATAAACTCTATAAATTACTTAACATTAAATAATTTGAAAGTTAAAGCAATAATTTTAAAGGCCGTATTTCTAATTCAGTGTTGATTGCTAGCTAAAACGGCTCTGATTTAATAGTTTGTGGATATACAAAACTAGTTAAATTTTTTCTAAATATCGACAAATTCACCTGTTCGTCTACGCATAAATTGCATATAACTTCAGTTGCTGCCCTTCTTAGAAAAGGATGCTCCTCAAACTGATATTGTTCAATTGAGGAAAACGCATCGCAGATAATTTTATTGCTAAAAGCAAAACGACTTTTATAAGTCCTACAAATTCAAGTATTCGTTCCTTAAAGTGATTTGGAGATTTATAGTCAGTTGAATAAAAAACAGTCAATATACATTTCTAAAATGATTTTTAATAAAAATGTTATCAACGCAAAATAACAATAAATAGTGTCGCAGTTGGTCAAAATATCGATCAAAGCAAGCTACTTTCTTATAATTCCGCTTTTTCGTACACATAATCTGCTCTTAACTCGGTGTAAGAAGAAATACGATATAAGTTATTTACTATTTAAGAAATACTTTATACTATAACCTATACTACTTTACCGAATTTTGATTTTTAAATAAATGACAAATAAAATAATATATTATAATATAATAATATAATATTATATTAAATTATAATATAATATCATAATTATATACATTATATATTAAATATAATAATATTATATTCAATTGTAAATATGGCAGATTTTATGTACTTTAAATATTGTCGTTATGGACAAAAATTTATTTATTGTCGATAATTAATTTATATTAATTAATAAATTTACCAACAAATTATTAATTTAAGTAATTAATTAATTAGTTTATAAAATTAATTTAGTTTAATTAATTTCATACGCTATTTATTTTATATAATACATTATATATTAACAATAATAATATTATATTTAATAATACCATAATATTATATTTAATAATATTATAATATTATATTTAATAATATTATAAATATAATATTACATGTATGAATTACATGTATTTTAAAAAAAGTCATTCTGTACAATTATTTATTTATAATTAATTTATTTATTTATCAACAAATACTTTATTTATTGTTAGCTATTTAATTCGCCAAAGATGTTTGATGAATTTTCAACGGATTTACAACAATAAGAAAGAGTCTCGTTCATGTATATTCAGTCATTTATTTACAGAAATTTTCAAAAACGTTTATTTATTGACAATGATTTAATTAATATTTAATAAATAATATCAATAATTAAATTAATTGATTTAAAAATATTTAAAAATGGATCAAATATTTGATAATATATCAAATATATCTATTTAATATATAAATTTATAAATTACCTCAATGTGTGTTTAAGACTTTGATCTTAAATTTGAAAGATTTTAATGCCATCAATACAAGACATTCTAGCAATAATCTTAATGCTTTGTCTACTTTAATCAGATCAATAACTTGACGAATAAAAACGTAATTTAAAAATTAAAAAAGGAATATTAAAGAGCTATCAGTAAAATAAAACTCTAAAAAACTGAATTGTAAAACGCAAGAAAAACAGAAATGTTCAATTTATATTACCTAAACTACAGAGTTACAAAGTTAACAAAAAATGTTTAAAATATTGAAACTAACATTTACCAAAGTAAAATGTTGTAGTTTTATCAAGACAAAATGTTTAATTAAACATTTTTATATTTTTTAAAGTTTATGCATTTCAAGACACATGCAATATTATCCTTAAATAGTTTTGTTGCGATATGAATTTTTATTCTTAAAGATTTAAGCTTACCGAACACTTGTGCTTACTGTTGCCAAATTCGTAAAGGCTAATAATGCTTCGAAGTTCTCTAGAGCAGATCTCTCTGGATGTAAAAGTTGAACAAGTGGCTTCACTATCTCCATACACTAAAAATAAATATCCAGATTTTAATAAATTAAATTGAGAAACCAAACACTGCTTGATGGCAATGTTTGATTCGAAAGCTTTAAATATCATTTAAAACAAATTTTCATTGCAAAAGCAAATTTATTGTTTTTGAATAAAAAATAATAAACAAATAAACAAATTTATTAAAAAACAAAAAACAAATTTAACAAACAAAAACAAAACAAACAGAAACATAAACAAATTTTATTTTAAAATAAAGAATTTATTGCAAATTAATCTGTGAAAATCAAATGCCGAGCTTGTGATTAGAAATGACGAGCTTTAGAAAATCAATGGTAAATTTAATCTAAAATATCGAATGATTTGCCAATTCAAATGTATGGCATTTTGATGACATGCATTTGACACGCTAAAGCCTTATTGTTCAACCTTGTGTGTTTAGATCACAAAAGTATATGACAAATCGTGTAGTTGTTAAACGTTTCGGTACAATAAGCTCGTAATAATAACAATAACAGCATGACAATATGAACAAAACGTGACAGCTACATAGTCTGCTTCAAATTAAAAATAATATTGTGCAAAGAAGGATGACAATAAAGAACGTAAAATATTCTTTATTGAAGAATATCTTGTGTTCTTATTTGTACAATCATTAGAGATGTTTGTACAAATATTTAGAGAACAGACAATAGGAGTCTGGCGCTCACGAGAAGATTAACTGAGAATTGCAAAGAGCACATTTGCTGGAACTTAATGGTGTGACATCAATGTTGGTAGCAAAAAGAAGTGTTCAGTGTTGAACACTGAACATTCCGAAGATATGCACAGAACTGAAGAGATATTTCTTAGTTATCAGAAGAGATAAGACATAATTTGCCATTTAGGTAGCAAATAAAACTTAATTTAAAATTAAAATAGAGAATTATTTTTGTATCTAAATGCCATTCCCAGAAAAAAGAAATTGAATATTTCTTCGATATTTCGTTCGCTAACCGCGGGCATTATCATGAAGTATCTGAAACAATAAAACAAGTTAAGTTACAATGTATGAAAAACAAAATCATTTTGGACATTCAAATTTAATTCGAGGAACTTTATCGCGACAGCCTCCATAACTAATCGGCATTCTAAGTTAGGCTCGGAAATCAAAACTGACACATTGTCAAAGTCGATGTAATGACCAGTTTGATGAGCATGGTCTGCTAATGCCGATTGTGCTGATGTTGTGAGTGCCTTTTTATGTTATTTTAATCTAGTTTTTAGAGTACATCCAGTTTGTCCAATGTATATGCTTATACAATCCCTACACCCAACCCTATAGACTACACCCATCTTATCAAAATTAGTTCTTCTTGGTTTGGTGACTAGTGCATCAAGATGATATGTACATCGGGTACCATAAAACATTTTTAATGGTAATCCTGATTGGAAAACGAATCTGCTTATTTTATTAAGAATATCCTCACTTAAACTACCCATTGCGGGAATATAAAACCAGTGTTTTAATTTTTGAGGATCAATTAAGTCGGATTGCGCGGAAGTGTGAATGCGTTGTTTGTTTTCTTAATTATTTTATGTAAGATATCTATTGGGTAGCCTAGAGATGTAAATATTCTGAAGACTTTGCTTAATTCGGCGTTTAGATAAACTTCTTTGTTACAAATTCGATACGCTCTTAAAAAGAAGCCACGAAACCCACCTAGTTTTGTTGATACTGAATGACTGCTGTCCCAAGGAATATACAAGCTAGTTTCTGTGAGCTTTTCTGAATACTTTAGTGACGGAGACATCAGTGGTCAAAACTTTGCAATCTAGGAATGGTAAAAACTCGTTAGAAGGCCAGGTAATTGTCACTTCTATTCGAGGATTCAATGAATTGAAAATTCTAACGAAATCATCTGCTTTATCACGACTTTCTGGCCAAATAACAAATATATCATCGATGTAACGATAAAATGCGATAGGTCGTATATCACAACGGCTTATAGCCTCTTCCTCTAACTTAAGCATGTACAGGTCAGCCAAGGCGGGGCCGATTGGTTATTCCATAGCTACACCAAAAAGTTGTTTATATATAAAATAGAGAATACTAACAAATGATGTAGAATGATTTGATGCACTGACTGAAGACAGCGACTACAATATTAGTGACAATAATGATGATATCAAATTTTGAAGATTTTGATGATATTGATGAATTATAATAATATTATAGTTTTCATTTCCTTAATGTTTATTTGATGTAATGGCTCAAGATTAAAACATTAAATTATAATTCTACGTTTTAATCTACATTGAGTGGAATATGCCTTATATTTAATTCAAATTAATATGAAATGACATATTCAAATATCATATACCATTCAATGCCTTATTTTCATGTACCTAATACACCCGCCAATCTGCACGTATGTCTAATATGCGCGTCTTATTTGCTTTTGAGTCTGATATGCTGGTCTTTATATATCCGTGCGTCTTTAATAACTTCAAATAATTAACAAATATTAAGAATTATACAGAATACATTTTATGTAACGTGTAGCATAAAAAAACTTTTAGAAAGATAAATCGCTTGTATATACCTCGGAAGAAAACAAGTTATTTTCTGCTAAATTTAAAGTTTTATGCTATTAACTTTCTAAATCATCACAAATGAAAATGTTTTGTGAAACTGTAGTTTTAAGTTGTTCTTTATTTTCAAACTCTGTAAACTTGTAAGCAATTATTAATGCTTTACTTTGGAAAAGAAGGGATTTGTTTAATTGATATTTATATATTAATATAAAAAATTATATTTAAAATGTTTTAAATTTTTAACATAAAATTAATCTTTTTAATACTTTAGATAAAATTCGATTGTATAGCTAATGCACTTTATTTCATTAAATGATCATTAAATGGCATTTTAAATTAAACTTCTAAGTTAACTGAGTTGTGTGATAATTTAAAATTCATTGATTTGTATTTACTTATTATTCGCCACATAATTGTGATTTTATTAAATAAAATAATTAATAACAACTATTAATAAAATTAGATCGTATAACAGAGCATAAGTATTTTAAATTAAAATAATTTATAACTAATATTTATAATAATTAAATTAAATAAATTTTTAATATATAAATTTATAAAAAAATATACGTACTTTATCGATTTGTTACTAAGTTCTTATTAATAAATAAAATTGCAATATAACTTCTTATTACTAAGCTTTTGTCGTTTAGATAAATGGTGTTGAAGATAATTGCTTAATCAATATTTGAAATGCACATTTCAAATAAATCTGTTATTTTAAAGTCGCACATACAATAGCTATTATATAGCTATTGGTTATATATTCTTACCCAAATGTGGAATTATATATCATATATTATAGACAGTAATAAATATTAAATAATATTCTTTATAATATGTTATTTTATGTTATTATATTTTGTTTTATAATATTATTCTAAAATTATATTATATATAACTTATATATTATATTTAACTTTATACAATATAATGATATTATAATTATAGATTAAATAAATTATTAATTATTAATAAATATTATTAAATATTATTAAATGTTGTAATATATTCAAGATGTCAAGGCTTATAATTTTAATGTAAATAAAATTTTGTTAAGCGTCAACTAAATTAAAATAGGATCTTTATTAAAAATGACTTACTCGCTGGCCAGGAAATGCTATTTCAGGATTACAACTAATGGCTATGCGAGATAAAGCTTGACATGCATGTATACTTCCGCTTGAATTCGATGACAATGGTATCAAAACCTATCATATAAACAGTTTTTTTAATAATTTCTGGAATAATTATACTTTTCCAATTCCAGCTGCAATCAGTGAACCGCGATTTTCAACATCTTCAGCCAATACCAAGCAAATTCTTAATAACCATAATAATATTAGCTAACACAATTAAAAATATAGAAACGCAATTAATTTTAAATGAAATTAAAAATAATTTAAATAATAATTCAATTATAATTAATATAATCCTATTAGCACGTCGCCTTCTGCCAGCCTGCTGCTTAGGGATAGGTTAGACGGATGCGTGGTACATCATGCCTCACGATTTTATGATTTGACACCAGAGGAAATTATAAAAGCAGCAAAGCGAACACGCGGATCTGCAGGTCAGTCTGGAGTAGACTCTGATGGTTGGAGACACTTTCTTACATCATTTGGTAATAGGTCTTATCATCTAGCCGACAAGCTATTTGAATCGGCAATTATGACATCGGCTAAATATATTGAGCTATCTCTACTACAGAAATATATAGTAAGCCATTTGATACAATTAAACAAGATGCCTGGTACCAGACTAATTGGAATCGGTGAGGTAGTGAAAAGAATAGTTGGTCGTCCTTTGATTTCACGAATAATAGATGGTCTAACATAGGTGTGTGGAAGATTGCGACTATGCGGTGATATTGTTAGATGCAAGAAACGCATATAATTGTGTTAACCAAGAAATGGCTCTAACAAACATGAAATATATATTCAATATATATTCGTCCAGCTTTATCGACGATATTAAATAACACGTATGGACAATCATCAATTCTCACTGTCGATAATATTTCGCTATTGTCTGCTGAATGATTCATACAAGGAGATCCGCTGGCCACAGCTGCTTACGCTACTGCATCAATGCCCCTAATTGACAGATTGAGCTACCAGATTGCACCTGGAGCTACCCACAGCTGATATTCAGACAATAAAGCATGTGTCGGAAAATCGACGACCCCTTAAAAGTTAAAGAATAAGCCAAGCAGTTGGGCCCGCATTATGGATGCTTCCTTAATCCTACAAAATGCATGCTTCTGACATACGACGTAGATCTAGGGATTAGTCTAAAGCGATTTGCAGACGATGCCGTACCTATACATAAAGATGGTTCCAAATATCTAGGAAGCTTAATTGGGATCGCGAATACGTGAAGTCACGAGTTAAAGAAACGGTCGACGATTGGAATAAGTCACTTGATTAGTTTCATAAGATGGCATCAATAAACGCATTCTCGGCCTACATTCTATTGACAAGAACTTTTTAACATCAACAGATTTATATATTCAGAACTTGCAAAACCACAAGCGGTTGGTTTGACAGCCTTCGTTCGCGGCTGATCGAGCACATATTACCTCATATGTTAGGTATCGGACTGATTGAAGAGGAAAATAGAGTACTGATTATACTTCCATTTAAATTTGGTGAACTCGAAATTTATAACCCAACCGAAAGAGGAAATGTGAATTACGTGAACTCGTTAGGGGTGTTTGAGCTTAATGTGTATGGTTGTCAACAATTTGTTCCTTAGAACTATCGACGAGATTTGTGAACCACATTCAACATTCCAATTTTAGCAGGCAAGTTTCTAAAGCATCTTTGTCAGATAAATCAGTGGAAGCTGAAGACAAGTACCGAAGGGCAAAGAGAGCTTCAGCTCAAGCAGTTATTGAAGCGAAGGCGTCTTGGGAGAAGTTTGGAGAGCACTTAGAACTTGACTATAGGTCAGCTTCGAAGATGTTCTGGAGGACGATCAGGAACTTTCGTGTTAGAAAGCAGAAAATTCATAAACTGTCTATGACAAGAGAGGATCTATGGTGAGTGACATTAAAGAAATTCTTGGTTGTTGGAAAGAGCATTTTAGGAGTTTCCTTAATCCGATGGGTGCGCCTTCTCCTGTAGAAGTAGAGCTTTTAGAACGAATGGAAGAGATCATCTTATTGGAAGAGGCCATTGCTATTGCTAAAGTATGGAGTACTACACTATCTTCGGGTAGCAGTGGCTTCTCTGTATGAACAAAGTATGAGTTGTGTTCGTGTTCTAATAGAAAATCTGAATCATGTCAGTAGGCGTTGGGATTCGAAAGAATTGTCCTTTGTCTCCACTTTTGTTCCTTGTTTACATGGACAAAATTTCGAGACGGGCTGCTCCGAGGGATGTCGGTCTTCAGTTCGATTCTATCATAATACCATCTCTGTCTTTCACAGATGATGTTGTCTTGTTGGCTTCTTGTCCTGAGGACTTACAATGCCTACTATATCGATTCACGATGGAATGCCAAGCGGCAGGAATGTTGGTCAGTCCCTCTAAGACTGTCCTTATGTGTTTGTCTCGGATTAAGGTGCAAATGTCAATCCGAATTAAGGAAAGAGTTTCTCCTGATGTGGATGATTTCAAGTATCTTGGGGTATTTGTCTTGAGGGCGGCAGGAACATCAAGGAGCTTGAGAAGCGGATTTGTGCAGCCAACGCAGCAATGCGTTCTTTGTACAGGTCTATCGTGGTGAAGCGGGAGCCGAGTCTCCGGGCGAAGCTTTCGGTGTACCACGCAATATTTGTTCCTATCTTAACCTATGGTCTGAAATAAGGTTCCTTCGCGACGTGGCTGGTCATAATCTTAGAGACAAGGATATGAATTCTATCATATCGGATGGACTTGGAGTAAAGTTGCTGCTTCTCCGTATCGAAGAAAGTCAATTGAGGTGGCTAGGAAACGTTATGAGGATTTATAGAAATCGCCTTCCTCGGAGGGTTTTCCAGGCCGGATTCTCTGGAAGGAGACCACGAGGCATAACTCGATACCGGTGAAGAGATCAAATCTCGAAACTGGCCGAGGATTGCCTTGGTCTATCTGAAAAAGAACTCTGGTCTGTCGCCCAGGATCGTGATGTCTGGAGTTTAGTTCGTGCACTGGCTCTACGATTCGACACCCGGACCAGTGGTTGACAGGAAAATTCTTGTATATTATTTGTTTCTTTCTTGTCAAGAAATTTTTGTTGGCTCATATTTCATCAGATCTCATCGCATCCTTGGAGAAGGATCTTGTTTCGATTCATAGAAACGCCAGTATAACTGGAGCATCAGTATGGTTGAGTCCAGCTACGATGTAGCGGGTACATTCCAAACATCGAGAGAGTTTCAAGACGTTGTTGCACTGCGATATGGCTGGCAATCCAATGTAATAACAAATAAGTGGCCTTGCGGTGCCTGATTTGATATCACGCATGTCCTGCCATGATAGACTGGAGGATTAAATTTTGTGCGTCATAATATTGTAACCGATGAAATATTCAAATGTTTAAGCACATTTTGTAAGTTCGTAATAAAATAGCCCCAACTCAATCCTGTGCCTCAATCTTTCGAATTCGATAACAATGCAACATCGGGGGATAGAGATAGAAGGGTAGATATTTCTTGCAACGACCTATTTTTTGGGAATGCTACTGACCAGTCCTTCATGAATATATGCGATTTTAACTCTTTCGCTCGGTCGTACTTCCTATCTCGAATATCAGGTCCCTTTAAATATCACGAAAACCGTAAAAATGCAAAATATAATGAACGAATAGTGAAAGTTGATTATCCATCCACAGGATAGATGGGTTCGGCAACGAACGCAGTACTGAAGCAAATATCAAGACAAATATCTACTCGCGGTCATTATTCGTACATAGATTGTATACGAACCCTAGATCAAGGATCTCAACATTAATAGCAAAAGATGTTTCAATGTCAATAAGGATGAAACCTTACCCATGTCAGAAAGCAGACATGGAACAACCAGTGATCACACAAAATCACATATAACGTTCTAAGTCTAACAATGATAACAATATAAGGGCCCATTTGCCCTTATATAACGTTCTTATTAGATCCTGACACGCAGGAACGAATATTTTGGACTTATTATTTTAGGAATAACGATCATTGTATGTCACAAATGATCAATTGGCTGGGTGTCAAACCCTGATTTGTCAGTCACAGGCTGTGAAGCTTATGCTAAAGTGCGTGGAGATGATCTAACTATTGAGATAGCGACAAAGTATTTACACTAAAGATTGAGTTTTCTTGATTTTCATGATCGAACTTTATTCTCTCATCCTTTCTTGTATAGTACCACAACTATAAAACTTGCTTGACATTTTATTTACTCACTTCACAGCTTTTAAGAGATATTGTATTTCTACAATTAAAAATATTATTTAATTATATTAACACAATTATATTACTTAAAATAATATTATAATATAAATTGCATGTTTGATTAAATATCCAACATGCCAGATATCTCTAAAATAAGATATCTTATTAATAAATAAGATATTTCCGAAGACATAAGGATTAATGAATCACAAAAGCTCATTCCAATTTATCTAAACAGAAACCAAAACATCAAACTGCAAAAATGATATTTATTGTTCCTGTGTGACGTAGATCTGGGTGGGATGGACTTGTTAAGATTTATCTAAAAGTATTTACAAAAGATATGAGTTACGACATGGTAATGTATGTTTTGTAATTGTAAACGAGCAGGCGATCAGAGAACATGAAAATTAAATTCTTATGCACATTTATTCTTAAAGCAATCTACAAAATCATCTAAATAGAAAATCGATTCTCATTCATAATTAAATGTGGTGATTGGCAATGATTTTTGATATCGTCACATAACAGAAAAAGAATAGAGTCTTTTAGATTTAAGTGAATGATAGAAATATCTTCGATTGTATTCAATAGATTTTATAATTTTATTTAATATAATAATGGAGTTTCTAATCATGACTAAATTTTTAATATCGCATATAATAAAGCCGGAACTAAGCAAGTGTCTACTTAAATTAAAATCATTTACTTCGAAATCATTGTTCTGCAAGCATCGCTTTTCTCTTTCGCTATTAAAACGAGCACTGAAGCAACATTAATCTCCATAAGCTTTTTACGTCTTGCATCCACGTATTCCTTTAGATCCTGAACACAAACAAATTTTAGAAAATTTGTCCGCTTTATATTAGAATTACAAAAATAAAACCATACCAGATGTCCTTAATGTAAAGATGATGTCATTGATAAAGGAGCGTGCGCTTAGTGATTTCCTTTCGGAGGTTTACTTAGGATTAAGTACTGAGGATAACTGAGGATTAGTGATGAGTATACTAACGGTCGAAATGATCATTAGAGGTAGGCGCATTCAAGATAAAGCTTCCCGAAGAAGATTTTTAAAAAAGCATGCAGGTTTTGATCCTTTTTTGCTGTTCGTGTAGTAAATTATAGTTTTAACATAAATTCTTATCGATTAAAGTCGTCACCAAACTTTGCACGACAAAATATCATAACAATAAAATTAGGCGTTGTTGATCATTATTCTGCGGACTTATGTGTAGATTTATATTTTTAGTCTAATGATTAAAAATGGTTCTTTAAAGAAATACATTTTAACTCGTAAATTGCCTGTTTATGCTGTCTACATCAGAATTTACTTATTTATTTATAAAGTAAAATGTAGCTTATTTATTTTTTATTTATTTCTCAGTTGCTTATTTATTTTCTGAAGAGAATGAATATATCATGTTTTGTTTCTGCTATAGTAATGGATTTTGACACTTTAATTAATATTTTTTCAAATTTCAAATTTAATAAAAAAATCGAGTAATGGGTTTATTAACTTACTTTGTAAATTAAACTAATGCAGTTACGAGAACATAAAATGTAATTTATTTAAAAACGAAATAAATTTTTGTTTTAAAAATAAAAGTTAAAAACAGAAAGCGATTTTAAATAATGTTTTTGAAAATGATGCACAATTTGAATAACAAAACAAAAACTAATCGAAATCTGCGTACCTTTGGATGCACTTCGGGTATATGCTGTTTTGAATATTTTGCTAACTTTATCATTTCTTCATCGGGCTTTTTAATCACTTCTGCATTTGAAAGATTAAAGATTATTGAGCACACAGTGAAACAAGTGCTTGGTAATGGATCCTATGTGATACACTGATTAAAAAACAATTTTATTAAATAAAATAAATATGATTTTTATTTAATTGATTTCATTATTAATATTTCACATACTGTAAAGTAAATATGATTTGAAATAATTTAATAATAAAAATTTTTTATTGATCACTGAATTTGTTTTTTTAATGAGGATTTATGTTTGATTTAACTTATCGAATACCACATTTATTGTATTCAACTTTTATCTGTGCTTAATTTTAATCCTAACAATATTGCTGAATGTCCATATTAAGACATCCGATTTTGTGAAATCGAATAACACATATCCAATTATTTATATTATTAATATTTGTTATTAATATAACAAATATCTAATGTTATATTTAATTTTTATAACAATTATATGAATTTTTGCACAACAATGTTGGTGATTTATATCCCATTTACATATGTATTTAACAGACTCGTGTATCGCCCTATATCATTTGCTTAGACAATTGGTTTTAAATTTAACTACCAAGCTAACTATTTGAATTTTTATCTAAATTATCAAAGATTTAATTAACTCTATTTAAGCACAGATGACTCTATTTTATCTGTGCTTAATTTTAATCCTAACAATATGACCAATTGTGAATGTCCATATTAATACATCCGATTTTGTGAAATCGAATAACACACATAGATTTTGTGTCATTCTATAGGGTTTCTTTTATTTTACAATCACGAGTGAAATCTAATAAAATGCTTTCAATATTGCATTATTATGATGATGAAGAATACTACAACTGGAATTCAATCCAATATTTCGTTGGTGTCGCTCATTTGCGTTGCAAATAAGTGTCGTTATTTTCGAAGTGTCAACCGAGTAAGCTTAGTTTCATAGTTCCATTGCCGATGTTCACAATGCATTTAAATTCAAATTTAAAGTTAGAAACTTATGCTGCTTACAAAGTATAAGTATGGGATTAAAATTAATACAAAATGCATTTTTTAAACGAATGTGTTAAAAGCATGTAAATTTAAAATGGCTAAATATTGGTGACAAGACAAGGAATTGGGAAGATAGAGAAGACATCATACAAGCAAGTACCAAGCAAGAACAAGAATATCGGTTCTTTCCCAATCAAAAATACGATATTTATATTATTATATTATAAATATATATTTTATGACTAATCAAATGGGTAATTATACGAAATATTTGGTAAAAAATATGGCTTTTTAAAATATAATTAATAACTTATAAATTAATATTGATATTAATATTAATATTTAAATATTATATGAAAAAGTCGAGATTAAAAATTTATTTTACCAAAACCTTGAATTTACCCTCGAGATAAGCAAAAATATGCCCAAAGGTGCATATACCAGATAAGAAACCTAGCGTAACTCTTTAATAACATTAAAATGCTCTTAGAAACAGTAGAAGAACATCGAATGCTATTCAATGATTGAAATAGTAGAGCAATAAACCATGATGCTACAATAATTATAACATTAAATTATACTGTGCAAAGTGGTTAAGACGATTGTTAATAACAAAATAGTCAATTATATTTATGATAGGATTAAGCTCTAAAATTAAAAAACAAATGCCGCCAGCTATTTGGTTTAAATAAATTTACATTCATAGAAATATATAAAGGAAACCAAGAGTGAACGTTTAAGATATACCTTTTTAACGAGAGAAAACAGCTTATTTAGAGCGTTTTTATTGTTAACCAAGCGCTCTTTTACATCTGCGTCCAAGCTAAGAAATGCTAATCCATCGGATGCATGAAGTTCAGTAGTGCTATCCTTATTGGCTAATAGCAATCTAAAAAGAAAAGCTATAACTAATGCGCGAAATAATTTAAACATAAAAAGCAACCAATCAAGTTGATCGGTTGAGATCAACATGATCAATCAATCAACTACAATCAATCAAGAAAAAATCAACCGATTGATTGAAGCAATCGATTAAGCTGATTGTGACATGCATCTGAAGCTTAAAGATGCAAAATGTAAGTTAAATATTTAGAACTTTAAATGTTAAAGCAGATTAAAATGATACAATACATGCAATTGACTTAGACATCAGCTTTGATTATATCGATAATTTCATATTAAGAGGAAAATAGTGATTTATTGTGAAGTTAATTATTTTACTCAAATAATAGAAAAGTATTGATAATATTTAATAGCTATTTAAATTATATCGAATTATCTAAATAACATTTTATGTCAATTTATTTAAATTATTAATACCAAAAAATTAACAATAATTTAAACAAATTCAATTATTAATTTAATTATTCATTTTGTTATCTTTACAAAATACATAATTACAAGTTTTATTTAATTAAATAATTATTAATATCAAAAAAATATTTATTAAAACTAAATATGTAAAATATTTGGCTCTTTTATATGTCAATTCGCATAGCAGTGAATCAATTTCCATAAACTGTTTAAACAAGAATAACGCAAAATTTGCTGAACATGCCGGGCGAATTAAAGTAAAGCATTTATTTTTGCAAGTTGGTATAAAATTAAGGAAATAAATAAGATATCATAATACTATTACGAAAATTTGAACTCGAAGCAGAAAATAAACTACCATACAAATACAATTGCAAGCATTATATGATATCAATCACGATTTTTTTGTTCACAATTAGATTTGTTTAAACACAACAACAATTTCTTGTAAAAAAAACAAATAATAAACATGATTTTTCTGTCAACCATTGGTCCAGGTGTCGGGCCGTTAAACTTTTTGCGAAGCTTTAAATCAACAAATACAAAATTCTAAGTTTATAATAGCTAGGAATAATATTTACCTAATTCTAAATATAACCATTTTTAATATATAAGCGTTTCGGTCAAAACTGTGACCCTTTTCAAACCATCGAATTCATTAGCGCACAAGTAGTATTTTTACAAGTAGTATTTTTATGTTATCATGTAAATTGCGAGCCGAAGCGAAACTAAAATTTTACTAAAACAAGTAAAATGGCAGTGCACGAACCAAACTACTACAAACGTCGCGATCCTAGGCGACAGACCAAAGTTCTATTTCAGATAGTCAAAAGTGGTCTTCGGCCAGATTCGAGATTTGATCTCTCCACCGGTATCGAGGTCTACCTCGAGGTCTCTTTCCAGAGACTCCTGCCTGGAATATCCTCCGAGGAAGGCGATCCCTAGACATCCTTCTAACGTATCCAGGCCACATCAGCTGACTTTCTTCTATGTGGAGAAGTAGCGACTTTACTCCGAGTCCATCCCGGATGACAGAAATCCTAACCTTATCTCTATGGCTAAGACCGGTCACAACATGTAGGAATCTAATTTCGTCGCTTGTTCCGAGATATTATCCTTTTATTCATAACCCAAAACTCATGATAATATGTTAAGATAGGAACGAAGATTGCGTGGTAAACCGAAAGTTTCACATGAAGACTCAACTCCTGCTTACCACGACAGACTAAGACAAGAAACGCATTCAATATCCGGGCAGTTTAAAAATCAAAATGTCATTATAAGAAGTTCAAGTTCTGCTATTAAAAAGTCCGTAGCGCTTGATAGTCGTAATGCCCTAATACAAAATCCTTGTTTGAATACAAAATACAAAAATAATTTGTTTGATATTTATTTGTTTTTATTTCGTTAAATTACAAAATGTTAAATAATTTTAATTAACTCAAATTAACAAAAGCTGTTTCGCTCACGATTAAATTTAGATTTGTTTGAATACAAATTAGAAAATAAATGTTATAAATGTTATGTAACTTATGCACATTGTTAAATTATAAAATTTTACATTATTATAATTTATATAT
The DNA here is from genome assembly GCA_012934845.2 of Pomphorhynchus laevis. NCBI lineage: Eukaryota > Metazoa > Acanthocephala > Palaeacanthocephala > Echinorhynchida > Pomphorhynchidae > Pomphorhynchus > Pomphorhynchus laevis. The sequence continues at coordinate 17,228 of WNNJ02002275.1, forward strand.
ACATGATTTTAAATGTAAGTTTATACGTAAACTAATTATTGAATTTTTGATGATTATATTTATTAATTTATCAAATTATACCAGATAATAAATATATAATAAAATCATTCCAACTTGCCATATTCCATGTATAGATGTAATCTGGATGTTTTTGCATCAACATTAAGTTCCATAAATCATTGTAACACTCCAGTATTACAAAATTTGATTAAATTTTAATTAAATTTATTTAATCAAAATGAATTAAATTAAATTTATTTCATTTAATAAATTTTTATTAAATTCATTTTGATGATTACATTTATAAATATTATTAGTAGTAGATCGTTCGTAAAAACGGAAGTCTACAACCATCTAATAAAAATCAAATTTCTTTATAATATTTGGACAGAAAAAATCTGTCATTATCAGGAAATTTTATCTGAAATACCAAGAAAGTGTACAGATTGAATGTATTCTGCACGTTCAGTTATGGTTTAATTAATTCAATAGCTATTGCTTCCTTTATTAAACGTTTGCGATAATTACTTTTAAAATAGATAATTTGAGTATTATTAAAATCAATGGTATGGTTATTCTCATCCGAATGATATGCCAGTTCCGATTTGAAGTCTGCTGAATTTAGCGCTTTCGCATGTTCACTGACCCTGCAGAAAATTTTCTACCTGTTTGCCCGATATAGCTACACGTGAACTCTTCGGACTTAATTTGATATACACTATCGATGGGTCGATACGAAGGCGATTAGGTCACAAAATCTGTATTTGATACCGATTTACTTTGTGATCAAACTATGAATTCCATTTTTATTGGAATTGTTTTTTTAGTAAAACTCACTGGTAAAATTTCAATACGAGCAAAAATCAAATCACACACCTGCCCATTTGGAGAGTAAAATATTGTGATAAATCGCTCAAATGTTTGTTGGGATACACAGACCGATCGGAAATATAGAAGATTTCTCTATTAAGTAAATCCTAATATCATTTATTAATCCAACAAAAACTCAGTTTAAAAGGCGAAATATATTAGAATATAATATCATAAAATAATAAATATAAAATTATAATAATATTAATATTATAAATATAAATTTATATTAATATTAATATTAATATTATTAATATAAATATTTATATTAATATTATTAATATAAATATTAATAAATATCAATATAATTATTGATTATCATTATTAATATATTTTGAAAATGTAAATATTTAAAAATATTATATTTTGCTGAGGATTAAGAAACGAATAAAATTAATTGAAATAAATTTAAAACTTCTTCGCTTAAACAAGAAAATTATGTTAAAACAATCCATGCATGCAGCGACGTGCATATCATGCATGTCTTTCATTTGCTAATTAAAATAATCGATAATTTTGCATTTCAATAAAACAATCAGCCTATTCCGATGCACTGCACACTTACATAAATGCATTGATAAAATATGCACCTCACACAAGTTGATTCCAGTTTTTCCATTCTTTTTGGTGACAATGTCTTCTTTGTAAAATCTGATCCTTTACTGGCACTTAATTTGCAAAGGCCCTATAAAATACTGGTCAGAATGTGAATCAAATCAGGAAAATTATACAAGTAATGCTCTTATTTGGATGTTTTCGTTTGGAGAAAGAAATAGTTTCTTGAGGATATTGTGCCCTTGGCTCAGCAAACCCATTGCTTTGTCAGTCTTTGAGGACGACAATAGAATTGCATCTAAAGACAGCTTCTAAAATAATACAGACTAGCGTACACGCGATAAATGAAATTGTTTACTTCCTGATATTCATCGCCGGATGTGGCTAATTTTAAAATATCATTAAGAATTGACAATGCACCTATTATTGAATTCCCAACATCGAAAGGTCCCTTAAACAAATACAAAAAGAGTATGATATTTCATAAAAACTTTATATAAAATAACTTTTATTATTTAGTATTCGTAGCTTTCATATTGATTATAAAAATAACGAAAAAAAAATCAATTAAGTCCAATTTCTATTATAAAATTTACAAATAAATCTTTTGGATTAAGTATTTTATGATTATTATTTTTGATTCAAAAATCTAATTTATCAATATATTCATAAACTAAATTATCGGTTATTTTTTATGAATTCAATTGAGAATAGCAAACAAATACAAAAAAGCACATAACTTTATCGATAAAAACGATTTGTGCATTCCATCATAAAATTTAGTAAAATTTTAGAAAAATGTTTAATAGAATTTTATTTAAATTAATAAAAACATAAATTAAGCATTAATCACAAAGTATACTTTGTGATTAATTTTAGGTCGTATGGCTGAGGAATATTTCTTTTGACAGCTATACTTTAAATACATATTTCTATGAATTAAAATTATATATTTTATACTTCAAAATATAGAATGTTCTGCCTACGTTCAAATTTGACTAACAAGGCAAACCCTTACAGGATTTCTAGAACAAAAAGCGTACTGCTGCTTTTGTGACACGCACATGGTCGACCAATATTCCAACAAACATAAAATAAGGATTAAAAATATTTAATGTATTTAAACATATTTTTAAAGTTATTACATAATAATAGAACAGTGAAATTAAAATTACTATAAATTCACTATTATATTATAAGTATTGCGTATACTGGTATAGTAACATCAACATACGAAAACAAAACTTCCATAAGGTTAGAAAACTTAGAAACCTGTAATATAACAACAACGCAGGCCACGGCTCTGATTTTGTCATAATCTTCATTTGACTCTTGAAGATTCCTAAAAATACAAACAATGAACATTAACACATTTTAGGATAAATACAGCAGCTGTCTAGACAGTTTGTCATTTCGGAAAGTACATTATAAATTTGTGAATAAATTGTAATAAATTATTAGAATTAACAGTAAATTATTATGAAGACGACAATAAAAAACGCAGCACCATACGCAGATGTGAAATATATGATTTAAAATTCATAATACTCATTATATAATTATTAGCCACTTCATCAGGTTTCATTCGTGAAGATGGTGCAGCCCAAGATATACAACGTGTCACTCTCTACTGTCCTGCCTACGTTCAAATTTGACTAACAAGGCAAACCCCTACAGGATTTCTAGAACAAAAAGCTGCTACTTTTGTGACACGCAGATAGTCGACCAATATTCCAACAAACTTTCCTTCTTACAACATGAATTTCATGACATCAACTTAATGATTGACGAAATAAATATCAACATTCACAGTTAACCACTCACTCCTGACATTTCTCATCTAAAAGAAAAATATCAAGCACCATGCACTAAAATTCAAGACAATTCCTCCTTTACAGTTCTAACACCCGATATAATTGATAATGTCGCCTGAAAAAAAACCTATTAAACCGCACAATCAGATATCCCATCGATAGAAAGTCAACAACTAATCAGATATATACATCAACAAATTTCATGAAGTGATGAAGAATATACCCCTACTTTAACTCGAGTACTCGTACTTAGCCCCGAGAAACTTGGCAATGCCAAATATTAGCGAATACCAGCCAAAAACGAAAACAACCCTATCATTTACGCTTTGACCCTATCTGTAGTTCAAAGCTAACAATCCCGCAGAACATTACATTATAAGACAAAAACGTGTTCTAAAATACACCATCTATCACGATCTGAAAATACAACAGTAAGTTCATCACGACTGATGAACTTACTGCACATCGACTGTTGTACAACAACTGATGTCATTGTACAACTTGCATTCAAATAATTGATCCACCCTCACCCAAATAGAATATCATCACTCGCTAACAATAACAATCCCTACGTTATCAAATACTTAAATCTCCATATTATATTTCTCCAGCCCGTTCATCACCAAACGACATCGAGAAGGTATACTAATAGGCTTGAATGATGATTTCGTGAATTAATCAACAATTAAAGGAAATTGCTTAATATCTTTACAAACAACTTCATGCACAATCATCTCTTGTTATTTCACATCATATTCCACTTCCCTATAAATTATAGACGAATTATCTACTGTTATCTCACATATGTTTAGACCGCCCAGTTATAATAACAGGTGACTTCAACACTCATTATTCCTGCCCTAATGTATAGAAGTTTTAACTTATCTCCTCGTTTTTGCACACACTATGAATTTGAATTCAATAATATCCATCGATTGATAGCTATTACATCCACAATAGATCCAGCAACATAGATCTCGTATATACTTCTTTCCATGTTCAAGTAACGGCATGCCTTCATAGTACATAGTTATTTAGCACACCAGTCAAAGAGAAATTTCGCTTATAGCCTCCAACACAAGCCAAGCAAACTAAAACCTTCCCAAACTCAGTCGTCAAGTTATGCAATCCTAGTTGAATACAAGCCAAATAGATTTGTCTTTTTATCTTTTATTACATATTAACATTTAAGATTTCTATTCAACACTTGTTACACATTATCGCAACAACTAGTGACGACCGCCCTTTGAAATCATCACAATTCGTAAGCCATCATCTTCCAAGCTCCGATTTATTCTACGCATACTTAAATCTAACGCCCAAAATAATCTCATTGCATACAAGCCATATTCATCGCGTAACAGCCATATTCATCGCGCACCAGCCGGATTTCCATTTTATAGGAATAAATTGTAAATACAATTTACAATTCGTTAAATGCTTACTAATTCGTTATATAATGACTTAAATGCTTTCTTTGGTAAGCTGATAGTAAAAGCTTAAATAAATCAAAGATAAACATTTGGAAAGATTATTTATTTGATAAAATTAAAAATAAAATGAAAATAACAAACAATTATAAAAGGAAAGATAAAATTAATAAAGATATGTATAAAGAACTTACTAAATTAAAGGATAACTATATAATAACAACTATTGATAAAGCTAGTAATAACTTTGTTTTCATATGCAAAAAGCTTTATTATGATATACTAATGAAAGAGGTTAATTCTAATGATTTAAATGTAAATCCAACATATGAACGTAGTGAGTTGAGTTTAGAAACAATTATTACAAGTCACTGTTCTATAATAGATAAAAAGGGTATAAAGGTTGAATCAGATAATAAAACTATACCTATATTATGTTGGAATAAAAAATTACAAAAATCACATTAAACTTAGGTTCATATGTAGTGCATTTAAATGTGCATTAAAACCACTTTTTGTTCATACAAATTAAATACTTAAAGTAATTAAAGCGCACTTTAAAAAAATTGCAAGGTAATCGAAATTAATACTGGTATAAAGCACTATTTCAGTATTAATTATACAACAGAATTTTTAGAGCACACAAAAGGAATAAACTTTCAGAATATAAATACATGCGATTTTAGTACGCTTTATACAAATCTAGATTTAGCAGATATTAAGGGTGCATTAGAAAAATTAATTAATCTTATATTCGGAAAAAGAAATACATATATATGTTATAATAACTATAACGCATATCTAACAAAAATTAAACCATCAAATAAATATAAATATATGGATAAAATTGAATTAATAGAATCCTTAAATATTTTGATAAATCAAAATTATTTAAAAGTTAATAATTATAACGACTATTTATAAAAGTAGTTATAAGGTGAGCGAATAAATTTTCAGAATATAAATACGTATTGCATGAGCATTTATGCATACCATATAATATGAAATATAATACATTAAATAATGAAATTTTTAGAATTGAAACAATATGTAATGATATTGGCTTTCTTCGAAATCATTTAAATAATTTAATAGATACATGTTTTAAACTAGGTTACTATAAAAATAACATCAAGCAGAAAATAGTAAAATATATAAATCAACACAATAATATAAAGAATAAATTTAAACTCTTAAGTGGCAAATGTTTATGGTTGGATAATAAATAATATACTTTGCATTAGAATAAGATACTGGATAGTTATTTCAGAGGAAATACATCATTAGCATGTATTTGGCCCCGCTGCTATGTTGGGTAGAGGAGTTAGGGGCCAAAACCTGATAGCATAGCAGTTCCTCCTGATGACCTCTAATTCTTATTCTGATACAACGTCTGTTATTTATTAGTCAATTCATAAAAATGACGTTTATTTTAAATTTTATTTTTTATTTTTATTTTTTAACTTGCTTAAAATTATAGAACATAATTTATATAGGAGAGATAATAAATTTATCCAGAAAGCCTTATTCTTAACAAAACCAATATTAATGATAAAGAAGGTGTATATCTAGATATGAACATTAAATCACCATTAACTAAAACTACTATTAATTTATATCGTAAAGATGACATATTTAAATTTACAATAAACATATTTTTGCATGAGCATTTATGCATGCAATATAATATAAAATATAATACATTAAATAATGAAATTTTAAGAATTGCAACAATATGTAATGATATTGGCTTTCTTCAAAATCATTTACATAATTTAATAGATATATATTTTAAACAACAAAAATATATATATTTTTGAAATATATATTTCAAATCAACACAATAATATAAAGAATAAATTTAAACTCTTAAGTAAACTTTTTTATAGATGGATAATAAATAATATACTTTGTATTAGAATTGGATACTAGATAATTATATCAGAGGCAATACGTCATTAGCATGTATTTGGCCTGCTTATATGTTAAGTCGTAGAATAGGAGCCGAAACACGATATCTATGATATGTCTGCTATTTATTAGTCGATACATAAAAATATACTTTTATTTTAAATTTTAATTTAAAATTTAATGTTATATAATTATTAATATTATAAAATTATATTTATTATAAATATTATAAAATCTAATATAATTATTTAATATCTTTATTTTTATTTTTTTAGTTATCCGATTTACACGGCGCTAGATACAGATCATCACAAAATCATTAGCTTTTTATGAAAATGACACTGCCAATTTTATATTATATTACTGTCAATGAAGAAACAATTGAGAACAGAAATAAATAATAAGATAAGAGCGGAAATAAAAACTGCAGTAAAAAATCACTTATTAATACTAAGTGTGTTTCGTAATAATTAACTGTTTTGCAAGTGATAAATCACAAAGCAATGCAATTGCAAAATAAATATTTTTTATTTAATTTTTAAAAATGTATTTTTACTTAATTAATGGAAATAATGAATATTTTGAAATGTCACATTTGTCAAATATCTACATTAGTCAAGTTTGAAAGATTTAAATACAAAATAATTAAATTATATTGTTTCTACATAAAAAGTATAAGATTCAAAATGTTAATTTAATATACATTATTTTATTCAATGTGTTCTAAGCTTAGGCTGTAGAAACACTCACCGCACAAAGTCTTCACAAGTTTTTCTGTATTCACCTCTATCGACATCAGAGCAAAGATCATCATAGACAGCGCTAAGAAGACATGATGCATGTTGTTTAGTTTGCTCAGTTAAGGACAAACATTTTGGATATCCTTCAACAGACGCCGATATCCTTAACACCTTAGGGATTCCTATTTATATATTTTAATATAACAAACAAAATCTGAGCCGAAATATTACCGTATGGTATAAATCTAGAAGACCATGCACAAGAAGTTTCTTGATCACAATATTTAAGGATTAAAGTCATAAGAGCATCTCGACTATAACCAGTACAAGTCGGCTCACCAATTAACGCTCCAGAGCTTCGAAAAAATGAATCGATAAAGGAAATAGTCTCTTTGTCTAATTCACAAAAACATAATATTAACTTAAAAAATAAATTAAATTAATTGTAAATAAACTTTTAATTAAAAAATTTAAGTTAAAAATGTAATGCATTCATTCAAATTATTACTGAACATGCTGCAATATACAACATATCTGTCACTTATTTAATCATTTTTAGTCACTAAACGAAATCGATAATCATCATATCTTTATAGTTCCGATTTTTATGTTACTCGTTTTTAATCGGACAAATAAAACGTATAAGGGTCATATATTCCAAAGAACTATCTATGCAAAAGTACATTTGTAATGACAGTTGAGACTCAATGCATTAATCCTTGTCAAAGGCAATAAATTGCGGTTTTCCGACTCGATTTTGTGGCAAGCGTTCTTATGGCAATACGTTGATCATCCGATTGAGGATTATCGTCATTCTAATAAATATTAAAATAAGAACAATTTCAGTTTTTATTTTAGTTTAATACAACAATAATCAGAAATAAAATTTACAATCAAAAATTAATTACATATTTTCGATTAATCTATAAATGTAGTCGAACAAATGAAAATAAAAGTCTTGTCACAATGAACACCTGTCGAATGCGATAACACTTAATTAATGATAGCATGGAAATAGTCTAACAGTAATACAAGACTTGTGTTTAAAGATCAAAACAAGCGAAATCACCGTAACACTGGAGTGTTAAGAATAAGGGATTTCACAAAGGTAATTAATGCTTTCATAGATCAACACCTACGTGCTCACTTGATTATACATCCAACGGATTTATACATCCAACAAGCCATACTACAAATCATGTTTACTATTTTAAATGTAACTTTTACTGTTTTATATTTTCAAGAAAGCTTAAATATGAATTCCGTAATTGCAAACAGCAAAGCCAATCGCTGAACAGTCTATGCTTCCGAGCATGGAAAAGCCATCTCATTTTTAATTTTTAAAAATTATCTAAATTGTAATAATTAACAAAGATTTTTGAAGGTCATCGACATCTAATAACATTTTCGAAGTAACGTGTGAACATATAACTGCTAATTAATAGATCTCCATGGATGTCCATTATGACAATGTTTTCCTACAAATCAATCAAAAGCTTTTCAAGCTTTTCAAGTAAACTTAACTCGAAATTAGTAAATAATCAGTAAGTAATGAATTTGAAACAGAATAAAGTTAGTTTACTTGAGTAACAAACATACCAAACTCAAAGCTGACATTTATGGGCTTCTTGATTTTTCTTTTTTCTTCTAATTCTGTATATGAATATATCAAATTATCTAGAAATCGACTGATCGCAGCAGTTATTTCAAAATCAGATGATGTGCTAATTTTTTCACAGATAGCTACAACTGGAAATACGGTCAAAATACGCTGACACTAAAACATAAGAATTACAAGAATTTGTTGTAAAAATTGCATTTAAGGTAAATATGAAAGTTAAGTTATTTTCATCTTAAGTTAAGATGAAAATAAAATTAAAATAATAATCAATAATATTAATAATATTAAAATGGATATTTTAATATTATTTGAAATATAATATGTTGCTTAGATGAAACAAAATATATTTGTTTGTTTTAGAACGAAATAGAGAGATTTTGAGATATTTCCGGACCTCTTCGACTAACTTGTATTTTAGCTGGCTACATAATAGTTTCAGCTATCAGGTCGCATTACGACAGAAAGCATGCTGTCCAGACAACTTCACAGAGCGGGACTCATCATTTGATGAGTCCCGCTCTTCATTTGATGAGTTTTCATTTTATTCATTTTATTAGAATAGTCCCGCTTATAATATGCTCTGTATATGTTGTAGACTTGATCACTTCCCCATTCATAATCATTTAAATACTTGGGAGGTTTCTTATTTCTTTCGCTTCTCTTGAACAGTGGTTCCTCGTTATTGTCTGAATTCGGTACGTGTTGATCGTTGAACGACGATTCGTTAATGTACTTATCTCGGGGAATATATTGTTCTGCCTCAGCAGCTGATTCAATATAATGGAAGGGAGAATAAAGACTTCCATTCGAATCCATTTGACTTTCTTCGTTTACCTCCAGCGTTTCACATTATCCAATATCATAACAGTATAAGAATAAGATATTACACTAGATAATCACATTACTTCAAGAGAAATATATCTTTTGCATGTATTTGGCCTTACTATTATGCTAGGTCGAGGAATATGAGACGGAACCCGGTAGCATATCAGTTCCTAAAAATGAGCTCCAATATTTATTCTAATAAATGGGATATTATCAATCAATTAATAAAAATTTATTTTTATTTAAAATTTCAATAATAAATTATATATGATGAGTCCCGCCCTGTGGAGTTGTCTGGAGAGCATGCTTTCTGTCGTAATGCGACCTGATAGCTGAAGCTATTATGTAGTCAGCTAAAATACAAGTTAGTAGATGAGGTCCGGAAATATCTCAACAAAATGAAATTCAACCGACTACCAAGAAGACGATTTCAATGCATCATTTGAAATAGAGAGAGTTATATACAAAAATAAATGTGAGACATAAAAACAACGTTTAAAAATTGAATATGATGAATTGTCCATCATCGATGAAAATTTTACAAATCCTAATTAATTAATATAATAAAATTAATAAATTTTTAATACATAAAACTAAAAAAATAATTTAGATCAATTTAGAATATTAAAAATAATTAATAAAATCGCTTATTGGGAAAAATGGAATAGGCATTAGATAAAAAATTCTTTAAAAGCAAATAGCTTACAATACATTTCGGGCATTTTGCAAAATTTGCTAATACTCGGTAGCAATTCAGAACAATTTCTTTTGATGCCGTTGAAGTGTCAATGTAACTTTTTAATGAACGAAGAGCGTCTGCTTTAATCAAAGCACTGCAACCAGGATTGTCATCTGATAGAATAATTAGATTACGAGATGCCTGAAAAGATTGAAACAGTAAAATTAAAAACCTTGAAGCCGTAAAGCTCATGAATTATTAAATTTATAAATGAAATATATATATATATATATATATATATATATATATATATATATATATATATATATATATTAATACTCGGATTTTAAGTCAAACCGGAAACACGTCGATTAGCATATAATCGTTTGAGTTAGCATGCTTGACTTTAAGTCACGACTAATTCCGATCATGAACAATTAGTGTTTAAAGGTGCTGCAAGTCTAAGAAAACATCCATTGTCCCACACAGTTTATGAATAAGCTAGTATCTCACCATCGCGTGTTCTACATAAAAATCTCAGGTTTACCGAATGTAGCACGTTTGATTCGGTTTGAACACTACTGAATTAAATTTGATGTACCATTGTCATTGTGTCAGGTGGGGAGACTTCTACAACTTGACTAGGTTGATAAAGGTTTGAGATCATCTCCAAAAATGATAAGTTAAGAAATATTTGAGTACTGCCAAATCAAATTTTGTGGGTAATTGTGAACCGTTGTTATTGTGTCAGCTAGAGACTTTTACATGATTAGATTCGTTACGTTCAAAGATTGAGAGCATATCTGAAATCTGCGATTCTTCATTTAATCTACTGCTATTAAATATGTAGGTTATAATATATTTATTAGATATAGATTTGTGCACTGTTTATCTTATTTTGTCGTATTTTACTTGATACATTATATACTCTCTAACCGTTATTTCGGGATTTTACACCGTAGTGAGCTTTGGCGTCCTTACGGAGGTATATTGGTTTGCTTAACTTATCGATTTTCATAGTTTACTAGTATTATTACCTCGCCCTTAATTATAGTCGATACTATCGCAATTAATCTTGTAACTTGTTAAACTGAATTAAAATGTTCTGCATCGGATATTATAGATGAGTTCACAAAGTTTTCAAATTATCTCCGTCTAACATGATCTTTCTTCATTTCACATATGTTCCTATGGAGTATATATCCTGGCTATTAAATAATGTCCATTATCGCAATTCTAACGATAAACCTGACATATTGCATCCTTTACATATTTCTTGTCAATAGACAGTACTAAATTAAATTTTTATTTTTATTAGTAAACTTGTAAGTTGCTCCATCCACATTTGCCACATCAAATAAATTCTATTCTATAATGGATGCATCGTGTGTATTCTCAGATTATTGGTTAGGTTCAATTAACAGCGTTTATTTGGGGTTGCCGCTCCCGCCGTATGGAAAAGGAAATTATTATTCAGCTCTTTATAAGGGTTAGGTAATTCGTTAAACATAAACCAATACGGAGCTATTTCAATTTTGAGTCAACATTAAAATGCAATGTGTTCGCGCTATATGTGTAATTGCTTGCAGGCACAACAATATGGATTTCGGTATGTTCATTCTACCACTATCAGTGCGACATTTGTCTGTAGGAATGCAATGTTTGATGTCTGGAGGGTAAAAAATACTCCTTACAGTATTTGTTGACTTCATGAAGGCATTTGATTTGTTAAATCAAAATATGTTATATCATAAGTTAGTCAAATGTTGTTTAGAAGGTTGCATTTGCCAGGTGCTTCGTGAAATATTCGTCTTCTTCTTTGATTAATCGGATAAACGACGTACGGCAAAATAATCCTTCAAGTCTTTACTGTTTAGTCTTATTTTCAGATATGTCCAGTCATGTGTGTATCGATTGCAAAGAGTACATATTATATGCAGATGATCTTTAAAAATTATCAACCAAAGTGATTGATTTACAGTTTGCTCTAACAAATATTTTTACCGATTGTAAGCTATTTATTATCTCCGATTGTAAGCTATGATATGAGTGCGAATTAGGAGTGAATACAAGTAAATTTCAAAGATGCTTAAAAATACGTCGATTTTTAAATATTCTTCAACTGCGAAGAGAATGTTTATGATCAAAGATTATCAAAAAGGATTGGATAAAAGGGCTGTTTGTTGTAAAAATTCATAATATACGTTTTATAATATACGTTTTTATATATTAATGTTTGGATATTTACAAATCTCCGAATATCTTTGTAGTGTTTTATCACTCGTAACTTGTGATTTATAAAAATTTATAATCTCTAGCTTTTTTAATAAAAAATAGGTCTCTTTTGAAAAATTAAAAAGCCGTCTTTTTTAGTCAACGTATTATTTCACCTGCAAGATGATGCCGGTTTAATTTATCGGATATGCCGGTTTTTTAATTTCTTTCTACTGTGAAGAGAATGTTCATGATCAATGATTAACAAAAAGGATTGGACAAGAGGGCTGTTTGTTGTAAAAATTCAAAATCTTTAGATTTTAATAAAAAGCGTACGATAACAAATCGCATAGTGATCTGAACTTGAGATTCTTTATCCTGCAAAATGAATTGTAATTTATCAATGAATATCAGTAATTTTTATTCTGCACAACTCTACAGAAATTACAAATTAACACCTCGAGTAAATACTAAATTATAGTGGTTTACAAAAATAAATTATGATAGTACACAATAAATTCATCGTCTCCTTCTATTTTAGATTAGATAGTTTTACTTGAACGAAGAAAATATTTCCCTTAATTGAAAAGTACAATATTTCTAGAGCCCCTACTATCATCATTAGGATTAAAATTAAAAATTATAAATTAAAAGTATAATTACAAATTAAAAATAAAATTAAAATTCATTTTTAATTTTAATCCGGATAATGATAGCATGAGCTATCGAAATATTGTACTTTTAAATAATGAGAAATATTTTCTCTTTTGTACCGTAAAAACTATCTAACATAAATCAATCATTTTAATTATTAAACATAACCGTAATATTTAAAACATTGGATAACCGACCCGACAACTGACCCAGACCCACGGCTAGACATAGCATCCTCTGCATTCTATGGTGGCCATTCGGAGCGAGCTCTATTCGACAACTGCGTTTTTGACGCATCCGCTCCCAAATTTCTCCCCAATCGTACTCTCCGCTTAGGCGGAGAGGGAAAGTCTGCTTCGAGGTTTCTGCAAAGCCTCGCAGACAAGCTTACTGCAAAGAAGAGCACCACATATGCTCACGAGATAACACGCCTTCGAGAGACTATCGGACTTCAGCTTGTGCGCTACATATCGATGTGCATACGCGACCCGCGCTCAACGAAGAATAGGTAGAGGTTTGATAGGCACAGATTAAAAAATATTTAATAAAAAAATTATTATTAAGAAAAATATAAAAAAATAATTGTATTTAATAATAAATACGACTGAAGAAAAAAACTATTCTTAATCCTGAATACCAACCTTGATTTTTACATCCAAGTCATCGTCAGCAAACTTCTCTAAACTAAGCCTAGCTTTGCTGTCGGTTGAATTTTGTTCGTCGATCTAAAATGAAAAACTAAATGCAAAAATTATAAACTACTTTTTATAAAATACCTGTTTCTGTATGACACCAGTGATTTCTTTGTAAAGTTCACATATGGAGCTATCATTTCTAGCAACATCACTCGTTCGCAAAATGTCCTTTAATATATCGTAGCTTTCTCTAAACTGTCCGAGAGCTTTAAGTGATTGCGCCTTTCTATATTTCGATTTTAAATTATTAGGATTTAACTCTAACGCTAAATGCATTAACATTCAAAATAACGATTAAAGGTAAATTTATCACTTATTCAAAGAATTGTTTATTAAATCATACTTTTAATAAAAATCTAAATTTAAAATATGATTTAAAATTCAATTAAATTATTCAATCAAATTAAATAATATTAAACATAAATAATTTATAATACGTAAATTTAACTCTATAACCTAAAATACTTTATAAAATCACCTTTACATGCATCTTTTAAGCACTCAGAGAACTGATCGAGTTTGAAATGGCAAATAGCTCTATTATTTAGGCACTTTACAGTATTTAAAAAACAGTCATCATCATTTTGTTGAAGTGCCAAAGTGTAAAGATTGATTGCTGAGGTAAAATCATTATTTGCGAAAGCTGTGTTGCCTTCTAATCTGTAGTCTCTCATCTGTAAATTGTGAACAATAAAGGAAATATAAGGATCAAAATATAAAAATCAAAAGTAGGTCTCATTTGTATGTATTAATTTACATGATATATACTTAAAAATGATATCAAGTACTCTAAATCAATAAGCGCATGTTTAAATATAAGTTTAAAGCCTTGTAAGAGCGATTATTGCAAGACCAGTAGACAACTTGGACAGTTTATCGCTTGTCGATACTTTCAAGAATCTCAATACATGTTCGAAGTCAAACAAATATTACATTTTCAATAATAAAGTGTTTTTGCCTTAGCACCATTCGGCTTAGCTGAATATTACAATATTAACACAAAGACACAGTTATTGAGATTAGTTAACTACTAAAGTATATTAAATCCGCTATTAACCACACAATTTGAAAAACCTTTCAGATAAAATCAAGCAAAAGTATAAGAAACGTACTAAGTCCGTATAAATGCATATACAAAGTATCGCCAATTAGGGCACCATCCAGTCCGTTTCCATTACTTATTTATTATTTTCTTTCATTTCTTTTATGAAAACTAGAATTCACATTTGTTTTCTGCCTATTATTGATAGATTAGGTAGCAAAAACGGGGGCTTGTTAAAAATTGGTTTGAATGAACATGTTTGAATACACATCAAAATATGATATTTAAATGTCTTTGTGAATTAGCGTTAACTTATTTTGATGGATCACTGCTTCAGTGCATATGTACATAACAATAAGTATGATATTGATATTAATAGAAAATATCCACTAAAGAATTATAAAATTTATAAAATGAATATAATATTTTACAAATATTTACTTTGGAATGTTAAAATTTATGAAAATAATAAATTAATCAAACAATTAGAATATTAATATATCCTTCAGTATAAATGTAGATGTATACCTGTATTGAGGTATACATCGGTACCTGTGGAAAGATCAAATCTCTAAACTGGCCAAAGAACGCATTGAGCTATACGAAATAGAACTATGGTGTGTCCCCTAGGATCGCGTTGTCTGGAGTAGTTAAGCTCGTACACTGCATCCAAGACCCAACACCGGGATTAGAAGTTGACAAGAAAAATCTTGTGAACTTTTATTTTTCTTGACAATAAATTGTTGCTGTATCGTCGATGGATAACACCAGCATCAGAGAGCTGAAGTGATCTGCTTACTGGCATTATATATAGTGAAACGGAACGGTGTAAGGCGGTGATCTTAATGCACATTGACTTTAATTATTGAGTTAATATTAAAAGAAATGTTACGTTTTTAAGTCTGGCTGGCGTGAAGCATTTAAACAAAACCAACATGCCATTTTATTTATAATTATTAGATTATTACTAATTATTTTATAAGATAATATAAGATTACAAAATATATTATAATATTATTTCATACATTTATATTGCGCCTTAGTCCTCCTGCGCGTAGAGTACTGCATCACGACAACTGGTTTAAATAATAATAATATTGAAATCCAAAATTACAAAAATCCATGAAAATCTAGGTTCATACATAGTAGTGCTTTTAAATGTACATTAAAAAAACACTTTCTGTTCATACGAATTAAATACTTAAAGTAATTAAAGTACACTATAAAAATATTGTAGGATAATCGAAATTAAGCATTATTTCAGTATTAATTATACAAAAGAATTTTTAGAGCACACAAAAGGAATAAACTTTCAGAATATAAATACATGCGATTTTAGTACGCTTTATACAAATCTAGATTTAGCAGATATTAAAAAAGCGTTAGTAAAATTGATTAATCTTATATTCGGAAAAAGATATACATATATATGTTATAATAACTATAACGCCTATCTAACAAAAATTAAACGATTAAGTAAATATAAATATATGGATAAAATTGGATTATTAGAATATTTAAATATTTTTATAAATCGAAATTATGATAAAAGTAGGGTCATCTATATTTAGACAAATAAAAGGTGTTCCAATGGGAGGTAATAGTAGCCCGATTATAGCTGACTTGTATTTAAGCTCTATAGAATTTGAATTTGTTCAAAACTGTTTAAAAAATAGATCTAAACAATGTAGATATATGAAATATATATTTCGATACATTGATGATATATGTGTATTTAATTCTAATAATTTTTATTCAATTAGTGAACAAATTTATCCAGAAAACCTTATTCTTAACAAAACCAATATTGATGATAAAGAAGGTATATCTTGATATGAGCATTAAATTAACATCAATTAAAATATAATTGATGATATAATTTCATTATATCGATTAGATGACATTTTAAATTTACAATAAACATATTTTTGCATGAGCATTCATGCATAACATATAATATAAAATATAATACATTAAATAATGAAATTTTAAGAATTGCAACAATTTGTAATGATATTAGCTTGCTTCAAAATCATTTAAATAATTTAATAGATACATATTTTAAACTAGGTTAGTATAAAAATACCATCAAACAGAAAATAGTAAAATATATAAATCAGCACAATAATATTAAAAATAAATTTAAAATCATTAGCGGAAAATTTTTATTGGCAGGATAAAACTCTGTATTAGAATAAGGTATATTAAATAATCAAATTTATTCAAAAAGAAATACGTCCTTAGTACGTATTTGGCCCCGCTGCTATGTTGGGTAGAGAAGTTAGACGCCGAAACCTGATAGCATAGCAATTCTTCCTGATAACCTATAATCCTTATTCTGATACAACGTCTCCTAGTGATCAGTACTGTTGGTATGCAGATGATGCTGCTTGCGTAGGAAAGGCAGAGAATTTAGTAAGGGTGTGGGAGCTAGTAAAACGATATGGACCAGCTTACGGATACAACGTAAATCCGGAAAAGTGTGTAAGTCTATCTAACACGAGAAAATATTAAAGATACAAATTTTTTGAGGAAACTGGATTACAAATCCGAACAGATGGAATCAAATACCTAGGCAGTTACATCAGAAAGAGCAACTATTTTGAACATCAAGTGAAGGAAAAAATTAGAGCATTCAAGACGGACGTATCAAAACTAGACGATCTAATTGCGGAGAATACTTTTGCGGCGTTTCTTATATTAAATAGAGTTTTCCAACACCGATGGACATATTTGATGAGAACATGCGAGACAAAGATTGAATGGTTTAAACCTCTAGAAAATGAATTATTTCAAAACACAAGTACTCGGATACTTGGTATAAAAACTATGAATGAAGAATCTAAATCAATAATTCATCTATCATATTTCCTAGGAGATTTTGGGATTAATGAACCCAGCTGCGGAAGAAGAGAATAAATATCGAGTTTCGTACTTGATGTGCAAAACAAGCATCGATGGACTGAGAGGAAACGAGCTACCTAATAAGCAAAAAGTATTACAAAATGAAGTGCATGATGAGAATAAGATTAAACAAAAGCTGGATCAACTCAAAATTAATTTAAATCATCCAATCATGGCGGCATCGTCGCATTCACGCGTCACCCCGCGTCTCTTCGCAAAATCAATACCCCTTTCAGTCCTTGCTCTTTTGAATTGCTCATTTGTCGTTATTCTAACCCGATCACTCTAGATCTCGCCATTGTATACCGTCCTGGTTCATAAGCTCCTACAACCTTATTTTTTACCGAACTCGCTGACCTCCTTTCGCATTGTTCTTTGTCCTCAATCCCTTCACTCGTTCTAGGCGACTTCAATATCCGCCTAGACCGCCCCTCTTCCACAGATTCCATCCGCTTCATCAACATTCTATCCAACTACAATTACAAACTAATCTCCACTGCCCCCACACATATACTTGGTGAGGCACTCGACATCATCGCTGTCCCCGATCATTTTGCTGCCTACACCTCACTGTCCATCTCTGATCCTGGTCTATCCGATCAATTTCTTATCACCCTTGATCTCACTCGCAACCACACCCCTCCTCACACACCTACAATTCTACGTCGCCCTTGGAGAAATCCCCCTTCTCCGCTCTGCCTTACACAAATCGTCTCTATCATTACCCACAATAACATATTCATCTCCTCACGATCTCGCCTTTCTTTTCGACTCTGAACTTCACATCAACTCTCGATATTCTCTTGCCCTTCAAGTCTCACACACACCGTCGTTTGCACCGTGCCCCATGGTTTCACATCTAATGTCTACTCTCAAAACGTCGACTCCGCCATGCTTTTCGAGTCTATCACCGCTCTCTCAGACGCGATTTCCGCTCGATCACTCCGTCTTTCCGTGATTCCTATCTTGCTCTTCGCCGGTCTTATCTCAACCTACTACGTACCAAATGCAACTCCTTCTGGCAGCATAAAATCATTACTTCATTCAACTCTAAGACTCTCTGGAATACTTTTTACTCAATCCTGGCTCGTTCCTCCACGCAGTGCAACATCAATGCTAATGATTATTCGTCATTTCTCCAGACTAAAGTATCCACGCTGCTCTCTCACTCCACGGTCTCAATCCTATGCCACTCTGCCCAGTCTAATCTCATCCTTCCGAAACTCTTTCATCCTCTCCCTGTATCACTTACAGAAGTATCATCTGTCCTCATGTCCTTGCCAAACAAAACATAACCTGCCGATCCCCTGCCTACCCACATATTAAAATCTATATGCTCATCGATATCCCCATTTCTCACAACCTTGTTTAACTCGTCCATCCGCAGTCGTATCTTCCCTTCACACTGGAAATCCGCAATCGTTCGTCCCCTCCTTAAGAAACAATCGCTCGACCCCTTCCTTCCTTCTAGCTATCGCCCCATTTCACTACTCCCTACTCTTTCTAAGCTCTTAGAACGCCTCATCTTAATACAAATCAACGCTTATCTCTCCTCATCCAATCTGTACCCTCCTTTCCAATCCGCTTTCCGCTCTAATCACTCGACAGAAATCGCATGCATAAAAGTGTACAACGACTTACTCATTTCTCGAGACAAGGCTCTATATAGTGTTCTCATCTCCCTCGACCTCTCCTCCGCATTCGACATTGTCGACCACTCCGTCCTCCTTTCTCGCCTTCGTTATGATTACGGCTTTTCTTCCTCCTCCGTAGCATGGTTCGCCTCATATCTATCCGACCGTTCCTTTCGCGTCTGTTCTAATTCATCATCATCCCCTCCCATCCCTATTTTTTGCGGGGTCCCACAAGGTTCAGTCCTAGGTCCCCTGCTTTTCTCTCTTTTGCTTGGCGATCTCTCTCCATTTATCAAACCTTACTCCTTTAACGTCATGCAATACGCCGATGACATTCTAATCTATGCTCATGCACCCGCACATCGCATACACGATATCGGCATTTCTGCCTCCAACTGTCTTTCTTCTATCTACAAACGTCTCTCCAATCTCCATCTCGTTCTAAACCCCGAAAAGTCCAAAATAATGTGGATCCTTCCCCGTAAACCAAACATATCTCCTCCCACTGTATCTTTTGCCTCATCGATCATCCCTATAGTCCACAATCTCACTTTCTTAGGCTTCCATTTCGATGATCACCTTTCCCTTAAACCCTTCGTCCGTGACAAGGTCCGCTCGTCTAACTTAATTCTCCGTGACATCCGCCGTATCCGCCCCCTTATCGACTTCCGTTCTTGTATGTCTCTTCTTTCATCGCTTCTTTTCCCTAAAATCGATTACTGCCTTAGCCTTTTCGCCAATTCTCCAAAATCCATCATCCTACCCCTACAACGAATAATCAACACCGCCGTTCGAGTGCTCTTTCGTCTCCGTCGCTTCGACCACACATCCACATATTTTGCCCAACTCTCCTGGCCCACCATCCACATCCGCATCAAACTCCGCCTTCTTCTCGTTACATTTCGTCTCATCGCTGTCGGCTCACCATCGTTCATCAACCTTCCTTTCTTAGACGATACTCGCCCCACCTCGCTATCGCTTCGTTCCTGTCATACCCTCTTACTTACGTTCCTAATTACTCCAACAACTACGGTCTCCGATCCTTCCTCGTCGCCGCCTCACTCGCCTGGAATCAACTCCCTCTCGACGTCCGCCGCACTCCCTCCTTTATCACATTCAAACACCTCCTCCGTTCACACCTTCTCGACACCTGATTCACAGTCTTGTTTTTTTTGTGGTCATGTAAGCGTGCGCTGGCACGCATTTGCCACGTTAAAATAAATCCTTTTTTTAATAATTCCTCGGAACGAGATCTTAAACATTATTGAGAAACGCAGGTGTCAAAGGACCCTCGGCTTGGCTTACTTCACGAACTTATACGGATAACAGATTTCTGAACTCACGAGAGTTTGAATTTCTGAACTCACGAGAGTGGTATGGATTTAAATGTAACATATGCATTGTCTTGTAAATGTGAAGGTCTCAATTACATTAGACACAATATAGTAGTCGATGAAATTATCAAATCGTTAAACAGAATCTGTAAACTGGTGACGAAGGAACCTATATTACAGACAGTTCCAAAGGGAATGGAGATGTGGTTAAATGCAGCGGAAAAATCAAGGAAAACAGCCACAGCTAACTGATGACTGTTCTTCTGACAAAACCGATGCACTTCACCAACTGCTGAATGGACCAAGCGACCTTTGACAAACCAATATAAACCAGGTGGGATTAAATTTCGCCTAATCAGATGATCGCGGATTTTACGCGC
The DNA here is from genome assembly GCA_012934845.2 of Pomphorhynchus laevis. Classification (NCBI taxonomy): domain Eukaryota; kingdom Metazoa; phylum Acanthocephala; class Palaeacanthocephala; order Echinorhynchida; family Pomphorhynchidae; genus Pomphorhynchus; species Pomphorhynchus laevis. The sequence goes on from WNNJ02002275.1 coordinate 38,530, forward strand.
AAGTGCTTTTTCGTAGATCGAGACGAGGGAATTTTGAATCGAGATCGGCCGCAGGTCTTTAGGACAAGAGACCGGAAACTTTTTAGGAATAAAAATTCTTTTGCTAATATTGATGCCGGCCCCATCGGATGGGGTGGATAATAGCATTGTGACGGCCACCTCCCTTCTTTGATCGGCTGTCAAAAGCTGACAGACACGAGAAGAGATTGGAGCGACGGATTTGGAGGCGCCCGGAAGAAACCCCCAGGCGTTGAGAATATCTGTGACAGATAAGACTTTACTTCTGAAGTCTCCCAAGGCGGGATTGGTTGCGGAGATTGAGTGTATCTATAATTGTGTAGGGCTAGTGACTCCTCCAAAACTCCATCAAGGCCTATCCTACCGATCCAACCCAAAGCCATATCCCTACAACAAACTTCTCCTTCTTGAATATCTTCCAAAAGGAAGACTGATAAGGGTTAAGGCGAGCAATGCTCACCCTATCCCTACTCAGCTGACCCCGTATCTGGTGCGCCAGTATTCATTCGAGAGAGTCTGTCTGGCGTAGGAAGAGAGATTAGGGAGGTTCAGCAGTTTAGCTAGGATCTTGAGTTTTGTCGGAGTGGGACTGAATATGCGATCTTTATAGGTTGTCGAAAGCAACGCGGTAGCTTGCGAAGAGAGGTATGGATTAAATTCGGTTAAACTCTCATTACCAATTCGGGGGAAGCGTTAGATAGTGACCGGAAGAAAGCCACTCTGATCGGGTCAAAGTGGAATCTTCTACAAAGCAGCGTATCCTATTCTATCCGTAGCGAATTAGATCATGAGAGGTGGACAGAAGTTGTCGCGACTGTTCCGTACAGAAGGGTTTTAACAACCACCTCTCGTGGAGCAGTAATAGGTCGATGAGATAATTCGTTGGTATGCGATGAAAGGAGAGTGCCGGTTGTTTGTGAATAAGATAACCGTTCCTGGCTCTGCGGAGAGCTGCATTAATCCAACGACCAGTTCTGTCATTGAAGTCACCTAGTACCATGTCATAGCCGCCATCGATAATACCATCCAGGAGGTCACGGTTCTTGTGAATCTCTCCTGGAAGAATGTAGACGTTTGCTAGACTGAAGCGTTTACCGTTCTTAACGAGTGAAACTACTAGACAAGACAGGGCAGGACAAGAGTAATTTAGCAAGAGGGAGGACCTTTAAGAGCATTTAACTAAGGTCAAGAGTCCTTGAGATGAAGAGGAGTGAGGTGGGGTTATGTATGGAATATAGTAAGAATATACATGCTTAGGGATAAATCGAGTAATGTCCTGGGGAAGGCGAATAGACCGCGTCTCCTAAAGGACTATAACATCTGCGTATCTACCAGATAAAAGTCTAAGGGTAGAAACACCTCCCAAATTCCACTAAAGAATATTCAGTGAAAAAGGCTCAGGTTTACTCACCGTTGTGTTACATTAGTTGGAAGAAGGATGCCAACCTAGACAGAGCTAGGTGCAGGAGGGTTACCCCTGCCACTAGCCCGTTAAGGGTCGTACCCCCCCAGGGCAATATCTTCATTTTCCTGTGAGGCCTTCATACTTAGCAGCTTTCCAATCTTTAGCGTTGGAATAAGTCGTGCAGAACCACCCGGCTTTTTGGTTTGGGGGTCTTTAATAACTCATCTGGCACTAGGGCATCCGTGGGTGTACCCACGAGCGAAGAGACCAGTGGTAAAAGGAAAGCATGAAGCTCACTGATAATTGACTTCCGTTGATTGGCCAGCAGATAAATAATATCGTTTTCGACATGCGTTAGGGTTGAGCTGCTGCAGCAGAATATGATTTTGCAGGAGGTCGGGTAAATCGTTGTCTGTAGGCACGGAACGAAGGGCACTTTTTAGACCATGCGGGGTGCCCTGCTCCACAGTTGACGCATGCAGCGGGAGATAGACATTTTTCACTTTTGATCAGGTGCGGGCAATCCCCTTTGCAACACACCCCACAAGTTAGTGATAGAGAACAGGAAGACGACCAATGCCCCCAACCATGGCATTTCTGACAGTGGGGGTAAGTGAGGGTGTCCTCACTAATCATAACAAATTTTACATTAAAACCCATAAATGGGTTAATAGCTGCTGAAGCAAGAAGATGGCTATTATCTATTTCAGTTTCGGCAAAGGCTAATGGGAGAGAGTCCCCCTTACCCTGCACCTGCCTAATGGTCGATAATTTATATTGTTCTTGATCTGCTATACATCATTTTCAGAAATAAAGGAAGGATAATTCGAGATCTTCACAGTACACTTCAATGGCAATAGAGAAATCGTCCCCAATGTCGATAGGTTAGTATTGAAATATTTATAGAATTCCTCAAGAATTGCAGCGTTTGCGAATGACACCCTGATGGAGTTCTCAAGGGTTTTTACTGAATTGAATAGAACTCTATTCTTGTTGCCAAAGGCAAAATCACGTAGAAACGTACCAAGAAGTGCATGTTTTTGTATAGGTTTAGAAGACTGAATTACGCATAAATGCGCTAATTTAACTACAGGAGGGAGGTACTCCTCCACGTTTTTTGAGACAAAAATATTACTAACCTGGTTCTGTCCAAGATCTTTACCAGAAGAGTTACATACTATACCTTGTAAATCTGCAGAATTTCCTGAAAAATTGCAAAATTCCAAACTCTTTGAAACCTCCGACATGTTAACGGAAAACTTTTCAAAAACGCTGATTTCTTATTTAGAAAACGAAATTTGTGAACAGTTAAAACAGCCATTTAAAAAAGGTTTATTTTTACGTGGCAAATTCATGTCGGCGCACGCTTACATGACAACAACACAAATCTAAATCATATTTCGAGGAGGTGGTAACGGAGGCGGAATTTGAATGCAATTAATTAGAGAGAGCGGCGGACGTCTAGTGGGAATTGATTCCAGGCGAGTAGGGAGGCAACGAGGAAGAATCGGAGACCATAGTTGTTAGAGTAAGTGATGACGTAGCGTAAGAGGGAATGATGGGAATGCAGTGATAGAGAGGTTGGACAAGTGTCGTCTAAGAAAGGGAAGTTGATGAACGATGAGGCCGACAGCGTGAGACGAAAAGTGACGAGAATGCGGAGTTGCATGCGGATGTGGATGGTGGCCAGGAGAGTTGAGCAAGATATGTTGATGTGTGGTCAAAGCGACAGAGACGTAGGATAACTCGAACTGCGGAGTTAATGATGCGTTGCAGGTGTAGGATGATGGTGGACCTTGTCGCGGAAGAAGGGTTTAAGGAAAAGGTGATCATCGAAATGGAATCCTAAGAAAGTGAGATTGTGTACTATGGGGATGATCGATTAGGCAACGGATACAGGGGAGAAGATATGTTATATTGACGGTGAGGATCCACATTATTTTGGACTTGTCTGGGTTTAGAACGAGATGAAGATGGGAGAGACGTTTGTGGATAAAAGAAAGACAGTTGGAGGCAGAAATGTCGATATCATGTATGCGATGTGCGGGTGCATGAGCATATATAAGGAAGTCATCGACATATTGCATGACATTAAAGGAGTAAGGTTTGATAAACGAAGAGAGATCACCAAGTAAAAGAGAGAAAAGTAGGGTACCTAGGACTGAACCTTGTGGGATCCCGCAGAAAATGGGGATGATACAGGAGGATGATGAATTTGAATAGACGTGAAAACGGTCGGATAGATATGAATCAAACCATGATAAGGAGGAAGAAAAGCGTAATCATAAAGAAGGCGAGAAAGGAGGATGGAGTGGTCGACGATGTCAAAGGCAGAGGAGAGGTCGAGTGAAATGAGAACACTATATAGAGCTTTGCCACGAGAAATGAGTAGGTCGGTGTAAACTTCCATGCAGTCGATTTCTGTGGAGTGATTAGAACGGAAAGCGGGTTGGAATGGAGGATACAGATGAGATGAAGAGAGATATACGTTGATCTGTATTTAGATAAGGCGTTCTAAAAGCTTAGAAGGTGTAGGGAGTCACTTTAAGAGCTTATAAGCTCCTTCTAAGAGCTGAGAATGTGTGAGAGTATTTCTAAGCTCTGGGAGCTTAGAATGTGTATGGAGTCATACATTCTACTTGGAATCAATAAATAAAGGTTTTCTTAAAATACTACTTGGAATCGAATACGGCTATTACGTCGATCTGTATTAAGATAAGGCGCTCTAAGAGAGATAAGAGGTTTTATATTTAAGTTATATAAATATAACTTAAAATGCTATTTAAAGTAACAAATGTACGCGTAAAGAATTAAAACAAATTTTAATGACTTGTTTTTGTAAAACAAGTTATACAAATAAAGCAAGTGATAAATTAACTTTATAAAACTTGTAAAGTTTAAGTTATACATCCCTTATAATTAATGTTTCACTAAGAACTTATAATATCATCATTATATATAATTATATACCGACTTCCAAAGGAGCCGAAACTCGTAGGTAAGTCTCATTTCCAAATGAAAAATAGAAATATAAAATCAACGAATTAAAAAAAACAAAGAATCCCAGTGTTCAAGTTTCAGGCGTTTCTAGAATTGCGCAGCAGTACAACTGTTGACCATCCAAGGAACAGTAATGAATGCTGTCAATCTCTTTTTGATGTCTTTACATGTCTATTTATCGAAATTATCACTCAGTAGCATTGACCGGTTAACATGTCCATAACCTAAATTTGATTACGGTGATTTAATGTTTAGAATTTGAATGTATATTGCTGCATTTTTACAAATTTTCCAATTTATTTATTTGCAAATATGTTCTTCCTTGTTTGTTTGACCCAAGTCGAAAGGCAGAGTGGCCTTAATAAACCTCTGCATTATTATAAATAGAATGTCAACAAGCGCAGCTCATAGACACCTTCCCAAATTAAAAATGAAAGAGAAAAATGAGGGAAGAGAAAACACTAAAGGCAGTAAATCATGAAACCAGTAATGATGAAGGTAGATGAAAAAGAACAAAAAACCCAAAGCTACGACTTGAGAGATTTTCGAAACATACATCTGCTTTCCGCTTTTATTGTTTCAGCATGCAAATCATTCCTAACAGGAATAAATCTAGCTGTCAAATTCAAGCATTTCTTCTTTCTCCGTAGTTTGTGTTGCAGCATAAATTGATGAACGCGTAATATTGAGTTATTAAGACTCGTAAATAGGGTCCTAAATGATCATCATGGTATTTCATTGCCTGCCATACACGGACAAGGTCGTTAGAGCGTCAGAGTGATGATAGTTTTTGCATGTGGAGATTTGTTAGCCGCTGTTCGTATCTCTTCTTCTTTTGAAACGCATAAAACGCATCTTTAAAACGCATCTTTAAAACGCATCTCTTCTGCTTTTGTAATAGAATATGTAGCCTGTGAATGCTTGAGCGAATAGCATTAAACAGGAACCAGAAAGATTCAGTCATAAAACTTTTGAAATTTCGAAAAATTATCCCACAGACTCGGTTGCCTTTCGAACAAGTAATTTCTGTATTTTTTCCAGGTGATGAAGTTGTGAAACTACGATACCTAAATCACCATATTCTTGAACAAACGGTATCAGATCATGACTAATAGTATAAGTTGTGCTCGAACATTTCTTTCTAATGTGCATATAAGCACATTTTGATTCATTAACAACTATATTGTTTTTGTATGACCATGTTGTTAATATATCAAGGTCAGATTTTAGTGTATGTCGATCCTCAACACTAACGATTGGTCGATATATATTCAGATCATCAGCATAGACCAATACTTTCGACTGAAGCAAAAACGGAAGTTCATTAGTTTACATGTAGAACAGTACTGGTCCAAGAATGGATCCTTGTGGAACGCCAGTATATATACGAACCCAATCGGATAGAATTTCATCGACGCGGACTGCAGCACTTCTTCCTCTCAAATACACAATAATCCAATTGACAATAACGGAATTAAAAAACGATATTGTCTAATTTTTCTAAGTACACGGTGTTTGACTGTATCAAATGCTCGAAAAAAAACGACAAATGTGATATCAGTGTCAATACCCATATAAAACGATTCTGTCCAATTTAAAAGATTGAAGCATGTTAAACTGCGAGCGCGAAATCCATTCTCGTCCGTATGTAATATGACGATTCATATGAATAAGTACTAATCGTTCCAAGACTATACAAGAAGTGATAGTCAAGCTTATTGATCTGTCATTATCTGAACAAGACCTGTCGCCTTTTCTTAACACTGGATGCATATAGGCATATTTGAACTCATTAACAACTAGATTGTTTTTGTCAATATAGCAAGGTTAGACTTTAACCAAAACACTTGCTATATTAGCTAATAATCTCTAATCAAAACATTTTAAGTGCATCTTGTTTAAACTAAAATTAAAAATTTTACTAAATAAAAAATAGTTTGGTATTTTTTAATGAATTTAATATTAAAACAGCAAATTACTCCTTTAATTCAAAATCGTCCCAAGTGTATTTGATAACTTTTGGTGAATTATCCTCAAACATATCTTTAGTCAAAACTAACGGAGGCTTCATCCTTCTAAGCTTACGTCCGAATCGTCCAGTCTTTTTCTGCTCCCATCCGCTTCTTGGCCTATAACCACTACGCCTTAATGCGTTAGCACTTCCTAGCTGTTCTTTGTGATGATCAATGTTACCAACTCTACCTACAACAGCTGTACACATGTGATCAACGCTAATTTCTTTCTGCTTTGTAGACTTAATTGGTATTAATCTAATAATACATTGATTGTCAGCATGTTTCTGAATAATTCCATAACTTCCAGCATTAACACAGTATCGAGCTCCATAATTTGGTACCGGCTCAATACAACATATCATCGTTCCTACTGGAAGAGCCGCAATTGGCCAAGCATCTCCTTCAATAGGTTTAATGGTAGCTTTAGGTATTGCGCCATACGTACGAATTAAATCTCCTGGTTTCATATTTTCAGTCGCTATAATTAATCGGAGATTATGTCCATGTCCTACCAAAGCTAAATGTGCCGAATGGCATTGACTATCTACAATTCTGCATACCTTTTCAACCAAAGGATGATCAATATCTTCTGGACCATACCTTTTTAAATCAACCCAATACCAATATTTCTTTAAACCACCACCTATTCGAGGAAACACTCTATGTCCAGTTTCCGGATCTACACCACCGGTACGTCGAGTATCCAATTTTTCAATTGTATATTCTTGAGGATAATCACGTACGATTAGTCGGTGATCGTAATAAAATCCACCATCCTTTGCCGGTTTATAGCGTTCTCTTAAATCTTTAACTGTGGTAGCCTGAGGAAACAGTGTTATTCCATTTTTCCAAGGAGTCACAGAGCTTGTATCTTGTAAGTTGCACTTTATTTGAATTAGTGGACGAAATGCTGAAACAAATATTAACTTCTTTAGGGTAAGTTTACAATTGGCCATAGCTTTTTATCAATTTTCAATATTGTCTAAAAGTTATTCAAAGTATATAATAACACTTGATTGTTTGTTAATCAGTGAGAAGAATACACGTTATAAATGCTTGATTAGGGAGCGATCTTTAGCGTTGAACGGATGTACTGAACTCCAATATTTTCGAGTCCCATTTGAATTAGAAATTATTATAGTTTGAATATCACGATTGAGCTTATAACGCTTGACTAAAAGGAATTATAGAAAAAATGCATATTGATTGGACAAATTGTTTAAAAAAGACTGGGTATTTAGTAGTCAGCGTTGATAAACTTTCGTCAATTACATCAGTTAATAACGCGACGAAGAAATAATTCGATGACTATGATTTTTGTTTATAGTTCTTACTATAAGACGAAAGGAATAAATTTTCAAAATATAAATACATACGATTTTAGTACGCTTTATACAAATCTAGATTTAGTAGATATTAAAGAAGCGTTAGTAAAATTAATTAATCTTATATTCGGAAAAGGATATACATATATATGTTATAATAATTATAACGCCTATCTAACAAAAATTAAACCATCAAATAAATATAAATATATGGATAAAATTGAATTAATAGAATCCTTAAATATTTTGATAAATCAAAATTATTTAAAAGTAGGGACATCTATATTTAGACAAATAAAAGGTGTTCCAATGGGTGGTAATAGTAGCCCAATTATAGCTGACTTGTTTTTAAGCTTTATAGAATATGAATTTGTTCATAACTGTGTAAAAACTAAATCTAAACAATATAAATATATGAAATATATGTTTCGATACATTGATGATATATGTGTATTTAATTCTAATAATTTTTATTCAATTAGTGAGCACATTTATCCAGAAAGCCTTATTCTTAACAAAACCAATATTAATGATAAAGAAGGTGTATATCTAGATATGAACATTAAATTAACATTAACTAAAACTACTATTAATTTATATCGTAAAGATGACATATTTAAATTTACAAGAAACATATTTTTGCATGAGCATTCATGCATACCATATAATATAAAATATAATACATTAAATAATGAAATTTTAAGAATTGCAACAATATGTAATGATATTGGCTTTCTTCAAAATCATTTAAATAATTTAATAGATACATATTTTAAACTAGGTTACTATAAAAATAACATCAAGCAGAAAATAGTAAAATATATAAATCAACACAATAATATAAAGAATAAATTTAAACTCTTAAGTGGCAAATTTTTATGGATGGATAATAAATAATATACTTTGCATTAGAATAAGATACTAGATAGTTATTTCAGAGGAAATACATCATTAGCATGTATTTGGCCCCGCTGCTATGTTGGGTAGAGGAGTTAGGGGCCGAAACCTGATAGCATAGCAGTTCCTCCTGATGACCTCTAATTCTTATTCTGATACAACGTGTTATTTATTAGTCAATTCATAAAAATGACGTTTATTTTAAATTTTATTTTTTATTTTTTATTTTTTAACTTGATTTAAATTATAGAAAATCTAAAAACAATTATTAATTTTATTATTTAATTATTAAAATTTTGATTTAGCATTATTGTTTTGTTTATTTTATAATTATATAACAATACGTAGACTCAGTTAGCTGATTTAATTTGTCGTAATATCCGTTCGTATATTTCCAATTCGTCACGGAGCTGTGGGTGTATTACAGGGGACGCGTATAGCATGTGCGATTTTATAAGTGCAGAGTAGGCAATGCGAAAACTAACTAAATCGAGTTGGCCAAACGAGCGTCTTAACATACCTAGCATACGTCGACATTTGGATGCGACATATTGGACGTTGACTCGTGTCTTCATATCTTCACTTACGATCACGCCCAGATCACTGAAACATGAAACCTTTTCGATGTTTACATCTTCTATCGCATATGTCCCTACGATTTTTATGGGACCTATGTGCATATGACTACACTTGTTAGGATTCAAAACCAGTCCCTTTGCACGACACCATTTGCTGATTGAGTCTACGTCGCGTTGCAACAAAATAATATATTAATATATAATAATGTAATAATCGTTATGTATATCATAATTATATGTATATCATATATTAATATATAATAATGTAATAATAATTATGTATATCGAGTCAGAGAACATATGAACAATAGAAAGTACACTCTACATTTTCATTTTATTTACTTTTTCTGATTGTGACGCAACTTGTAATGAGCCTTGCTGCTCACTTTGTTGTCTATTGATAATAATAATATCATATATATAATTATGAAATATAATAATAATCTTTGAAAAAAATAATATCTCTAAAAACAATACCCGGAACAAATATGAAAAATGAATAAGGATTACGTAAACTTAATTGCCTAAAAATCCAAGGAGTTGTGCAAGCCTACATACATATGAGTTACTCATGGTTAATCTCGGATTATTAATAATCAATAAACTTCAAATCCTTCTCAATTTCAAAATATAAACCCCTATTTTTATTCTAGGGATTTTTAATATCGACTGTAGACTGGATTACAAACATATTAGCTATAGGGTACTGATTCTACCTTAGTCACCTAATAAAATGACCAAACATTGTATTTATCAACAAGCTAGTGAATTCATTAGACCATGTTTTTCTTAAAACTTGCTGCTCTACCGCTTCGAGAATATTATAAAAATATGCTGAGTCTATTTAAAATTTGAATTACATCAGACTCTGATCATGTTGTATTACGAATTAATATTAACGTTGATTGCTCGGTAAGTAGACTTTTAGTGAAACTGATAAATCAATTCAGAGTTGATTTATATAGCTTAAAGTAGTGTTATATGGTTTACACGATCAAACGCGTTGACTGTTGGAGTAGAACACCTAGCAGCATTTCATAATCACGCTTTGTTGCTTTTTAATATATTTTCATTTGTGCTTCTTTGAAGAAAAACTGCAACAAGACAAATGATAAAATGAAATAGAATATTTTATCTGTTTTACAAAACGAGAACTAAATTTTGATGATTATAACCATATTCGTCATGATAAAAACAAGGATTAAAAGGCGTGTCAGAGCAAACTTCCAATAGATATATCTAATAAATGTCATCTTTATCCGTGAGAATATATTAATTATATTTCATGAAGAATAGTTTTTAAAGTTTTGCAATTAAAAAGCGTAATGACCAGTTTGTCTAAGGACTCTGATTTCTGAATTACAAATACTTAACAATATTATCAAATAGTTTGTCTAATGATTATTGCATAAAGTTCAGGCATTTTCAAAAAGTTTGCTAATTTCAGTTGTTTCTTAACGAACTATCGCTTATGAAAAAGTATGCATTGAACCTGATAATTTACCCTCCACATTAATAATACGTTTCTTGGATAACCTCATTTACTTTCCACTTTAGAATATATTTTGGCATATGCCATACTTGTATGATATTCAATTACACTTGTATGATATACAAGTATACTTGCATGATATCCAAGTAGACGATTAATGAATAATTGAGCTTCTTGGCCTGACTCAGCACATTTTTTTATTTATTCTGCTCTCTTTTAGTACTAGTCTTATTTAGCTACTTTTAATGTAGAGATTTTTCGCAAAACTATTACTATTTGTAGTATCCCTGACGTTTAGAAATCTACGATCATTGTTCCAATTTCAAACTCATTCCAACCTTTTACAGTAGTTATAGACGTATTTTAATGATTTCTCAGAAACTATTTGGTAAAATATCGCCTTTTCCGTTGTAAATTTTTTTCGCACTACGGAGGGTATTAGTAAGATACGTACGTGATTATTAGGCTTTTGACAGAGGATAACCATATTTCGAGATATTTAATGTTTTAGAAAAGAATCAAAACTTAAAAATAAAAATGTGTAGTGCATATTACAACCTGAAACGAAATACCTCATCAATAAAAATTGCATTAATTGATTCACCTATACTAAGGTTTTTAGTCCACATTTCTATCACGTTTTGTATAAGTCGATGGATAGGATCGACAGTAGCAGAAACTGTGTTCGGAAGGCGCAATCAAAACGTGTGAATTCAAATGAATCAAAATTATACGATTATTATTTTTTAATTCTGATATGTATTTTCTGGTTTGCAAGTAAATCTATTGTCAATCAAATTTACAAAAATTAAAATCAATATCTTGCAAATCGTGGCCAATATCGTTATCGGTAATTGCTAAAGAAAACATTTCAAGTTGTTGCTCTGCAAAATTGTAGTGAATAGAGAAATCGGGTAGTGTTTAGTTAAATACCGCTATTTCCGGTTATCATATTTTGCATAACGGAAGGTATTATTATTATTAATGTTTTAACAGCACATAAACGCATGGCTTAATTGGCTGGTTCACTGCAGAAAAAAAGAAAATATAATAAAAGTATCACAAATACGGAAAAGCAGCTTTCCCCATGACATCCTCCATCCGTAATTTCTTTTTGAATTCGTTGATATTGCTACTGCACACTGTTGACTCTCCAAGCCTATTCCACAGAGATACAACTCGCCGATCAAATTGGACAGCTCGTGATTTTCTTATCCTTTCACGTCGCAGGGTTAAACCATGGCCTCGGAGGATATTGGATGAGCGCAAATAAAGACAATCTCGAAGTGGATGATCCAAATCATTAAGAATTTGCCAGACCATACTCATATCGATGTACCGGCGGGTCCACGTGACAGTCTCAAGTCTAAGTGCTTTTAGTCGATCAGGGTACGACAAAAATTTCAGTTTCGGTGCTAGCTTGGTAGCTCTATGAAGTACCCTCTCTGAACTAATATGTTCTTTTGAATTTTGGGGATACACACACGGCGCAGCATATAGAAGACGGCTCAACACATGAGCAAAGATTAGCGGACGTAGGGCAAATTGATTGAGTGCAATGAAAGTGCGTCGAAGTTGACCGATTATCCCCAACGCATTTGAACAAGCATGTTCAGTATGTGTGACGGTACTCAAATCACTGTTTATCCACACTCCCAAGTCCTTATATTTGTTCACTCGTTCTATATCACTGCTTTGAAAGCTATAATTAACTAAAGATTGAGCATTTCCGCCACAAACACGTAAATGTTTGCATTTTGATATATTTACAATCAACCTATTGAGCAGAGCCCAATTTTCGACTTCACATCGATATCCCGTTGCAGTTTGACTATATCATTGGGTGAACGAATTGCCCGCCAGATTTTCAAATCGTCTGCATATAAAAGCATCCGAGAATCAATAAATTCCGGGATATCGTTGATGTAGACACTAAATAACAATGGACCCAATACTGAACCTTGAGGCACCCCTATATTACATGGCCGCGAAGAAGAGTAAAAATTATCTACATGCACACAATAACTACGATTGCTTAAAAACGATTCAATCCATCTAACAAGCAAAAATGGAATGCCACTTTTCTCTAGTTTATTTAGGAGGAGTCTATGGTCTACTCTGTCAAATGCCTTAGAGAAATCGAAGAATATGATGTCAGTAGCAATTGATACGGCTTTATTAGCTGACCAATCAAGATGGGCAGCGAGTAGATTAGTAACTGTCGAATAACCCTTACGGAAACCATGTTGCTCAGAAGCTATTACATTATTCTCACTATAAAACTTGACCATATAACCATGTATAATTCGCTCTAACATTCTACAACATAAGCAAGTAATACTTACTGGTCTATAATTGTCTACTGAAGATCTATCACCCTTTTTGAAGATGGGGTGAATGATCGATTGTTTCCACTCTTTTGGCAGATTCGTATCAATAATAGATTGTCGAAATATGTTACAAAGTGGTGTATATATTGAGTCTGCTATTCGACGAAGATATATCGAAGGTAACAAATCAGCACCTTTGGAGTTTGTCTCTTTAAGACGATGCAGTTCAGCTAAAAATTTCTCAGGAGTTATCAAATTAGCTATGTCTAAACTAGGATATGAAACACTAGCACCTCTTATCGTCTCGCTGTTTTGGATAGGTTCAGAATACTCGTTTGTAGTCTCTTTGTACAAGTAAAAATGCCTTGAGAACATCTCAGCAAGGTCGTCTTCAATAACGCTATCAAAATATTGACCAATTGTTTTATTAGCGTTCCTACTACTATTCACATATAGAAAGAGAGCTTTGGGATCATGTCTACAACTATGAGCTAGACCATTTTCAAATAAATAGCGCTTATGTCGCTTTAAAGAATTAAAGAAATTTCTTGCCTGCTTATAAACACCATATTCACAAAACCCACCCTTAAAGCATTTGAAACTGAAGTCACGAGCCTTCATCGCAGTAGCCAGCTCAGTATCAAACCAACGAGCGCTTTTCCGACTAGTCTTAGACTTCAAAGGTGAGAATTTTACCATTAGAGAATAAGGCGTCACGCGAAAATGATCCCAGACCTCGTCAACTCCGACAACAGCCGGATCAGGCCAACTTACTCTATGCAGCTTTGATGTAATAACATCATAGTTCGCCCGAAAAACATTAATCTGACGTTTGTACCGAGCATGATGAAACACCCTCATTTGTATATTTAGCAAAACTTTAACTACACAGTGATCAGACAAACCAACAGGAGAATCATATTGGATACTACTGATTAATTGACTGTTTGTCGATAGGCAAAGATCAAGAAGGGAAGAACTACAACTTGAAAAGCGAGTATGTACATCAACAAATTGAGCAAGGCCACAATAAGCAAAACACTCCATAAGGTCACAAGATTCACTATCACAAGTAGGAAGAATCGCATTCGAAGTCCATTCAACATCTGGCATATTCAGATCCCCAATTATCACAGTATCACAATCTCCTCGCGTATACAACTCTATCTCTTCAATGAGTTTCTTAGATATTATTAATATACATACGTGCTTATTCGACTTTTGACCGAGGATAATCATATTTCGAGATATTTAATTAACTTTGAAAATAAAAATAAAAATTAAAAATATAAATGTGTAATTCATATTACGACCTGAAACGTTAAATACCTCATCAATATAAAATTGTTCATAACAGATTAAAAGTTTATCAAGTAAAATTTATCAAAAAATTTACGATGAAAATTATTTTTTGAGATACAAACATTTTTTCTCAATTTTTTCAATTACGGACACAGCATTTTTTTCATATTATTCGAACGAGCGGAGTCGAATATACGAACTATCGAAAGTTTAACTCAAAACATACTCTCAGGCGAAAAGAATTGTAATGTTTTATTTGAGAAGATATGTTCAATTAAGGTTTTCACCAAAGTTGTGAAAAAAGTAAATTATTTGGATTGAATGTTTTAACTTAAAAAAATGCTTTAATGTCGTCTGAAATTTTTTACAAGGAGAGGTAAGCTATTCACCATCGAATTTCGCCTCCAAACATATTCACCCAAATAAAGGTCCATGCACCATTTGTATTTTGCCCTTTCCTCCGTAAAATGTTTTGATGGACGCCATTGTAACTCAATTCGCGGAGTATGACATCCTAGAAATTTAGAATAATATGTACACGTTTATGACTCGTTGGTATCTTACCAGGTTTGACATGCTTTCTGATTAAGGGGATTAGAGTGTCAGCATCGCGGAGATTAATGCATATCTCGAACCGTTAATTTCTAGGATGTTACACCTCTTATTTTCAATTTCTAGGATGTCATACACAACAAATACAGTCTTAATGGCGTCCATTAAAAATTTTTACGGAGGAAATGGCAAAATACAAATGGTGGATGGACCTTTATTTGGGCGAATATGCTTGGAGGCTAAATTCGAGCGTAAATATCTTACTTATATTTGAAAAACTTTTAGCCGACACAAAAAAACTTATTTTAAGTTAAAACATTTAATAATAGTAATTTATTCAAAGTGGCAAATGCGTGCCAACTGCACGCTTACAAGTCACTAACTAAAAAACACAGCAAAAGTCAAGCAGATAAATTAGTTAAAATTTTTAAATGGGATCGGATTTGGCGTTTGAAGCACGGCGGGGTTGTTGATTTGCGTATGTGAATGGGCAGATGATTCAACGAGAGAGGAGCAGCCACAAGGAAGAGGCGGAAGCCGAAAGAGGTAGAGTAGTTTGGAACATAAAAATAAGGGAATTATGGGAACGCAAATAACAGTAAGCAGGACGAGAATTGACGAGAAAAGGAAGGTTGAGAAATGAAGGAGAGGAAAAGTTACAAGGCAGAAAGCAATAAGAAGACGAATTTGAACACGACAATAAATGGTAGGTAAATCGAGAGAAGCAAGATGGTGGGATGTATGATCAAAACGATGAAGACGGAGGAGAACTCGGACGGCTGCGTTTACGATGCGTTGTAGTGGAAGAGGAGTATATTTAGGTGAGTTGAAAAATAGACTAAGACAGTAATCAAGTCTTGAGAAAAGGAGAAGATATGAGACCATACAAGAAGAAAAATCGATCAATCTACGAATTTGTCGGAAGTTGCGGAGAATCAAAGTAGATGAGCGTACTTTATCCCGACCAAATGGTTTAAGTGAAAGTCAGTTGTCGAAATGGAAGCCCAGGAATACGAGATTATCAATGATAGGAAGAATTGTAGAATTTAATGATACGGAGAAAGGTTCTAAGCAGGGGTTTCGAGGAAGGATCCACATTATTTTGGATTTATTACGATTCAGAGTAAGACGAAGAGAAGAAGGATGATTGAAAATTGAGGCAAGACAGTTGGAAGCAGAAACACTAGATCATGAATACGATAAGAATTACATGAACATATATAAAATTGCCATCATCATATTGCATAAAATGGAAATTAAATGTATGAGAAATACAAGACAAATCAAATTGAAGAAGAGAGAAAAGCAAAGGGCTTAATATGGAGCCTTGTGGAACACCGGACGGAATGGAAGAAGGATGAAAAAAGGATAGTTAGAACAGACACGAAATGTACGGTTTAAAAGATATTAATAAAACCAAGCTAAAACACTGGGTAAAGAAAATCCATAATCATGACGATGACGACGGAGAAGAATCGAGTGATCAACGATGTCAAAAGCAGATGAGAGATCAAGAGAAACTATGACACTGCATAATTTTTGATTGCGCGAGTATAGTAAGTCGTTATAATCTTTGAGACATGCAATTTCAGAGAGTGATTAGAGCGAAAAACAGCTTTGAAATGAGGAAACAGTTTGGAGGATAATAGAAACGCATTAACTTGCTTGATAATAAGATGCTCAAGGAGTTTAGAGATGGTTGGGCGAAGTGAGAAAGGAATACGAAGATGGTAGTGAGGGATCGAGATATTGGTCTTTGAGGAGAGGACGAACAGTGGCGCATTTTCATTAGGAAAGAAATGTGCGGCTACGGATAGACAAGTTGAACAATGTGGTAACGAACGGTGAGATAGATGATCAGATATTTTTAAGCGAGTGTGTGAATTGGGTAAGAAGGAGATGTTTTATTCGGTAATGACAGAAGAACCAAAGAAACTTCATCAGACGAAACGGGAAGACGGTGGAATAGCTCTGTGAGGGAAGTATTCAAAGATAAGAGAGTATATAAGGGGCATGTGGGTAGAAAAGATAGTAAATTAGATAGCTTAGATGGTAGACAAGAATAAAGTTTATCAGGACTTATGCTACAAGGTTTAGATGATCTCAAAAGAATTGAGTTTAAGATTTTCCAATGAGATTTAGCGTTGTAAGAGGACTCGAGTTGATTTCGCCCAAAGCGAGTACGTTTAGTACTTATAAGAATGAGAGGGACACGACGGAGAGAAAGATAGGAAACACGGAGATTTTGAGTAATTGAGTTTGAAGAACGTTTAAGAAAACGATTTAATACACGAAAAGAGTGACGTAGTCGACGCTTAGAAAGACAACAGTTGGAATCGAACCAGGGAGCAAGGCGCAAGCGCTGAAAACGTCGTGGTCGAATGGGCAGAAGGTACTTGAGCATCGGCGTAAGTTCAGAATCAAACATAATGCAGAGATCATCGGGAGCAAGATACTTAAGTGGAAGCGAAAAGAGTGAAGAATTGAGTAAGGCAGAACAGAAAATAGGGATATTGAGAAGTTTCCAAGGTCGACTTGGAGTAGCTAATGTTGGAGGTGGAGAAGGAGGATGGGGACGAGTAAGAGTAAAAGTTACAAGGAAATGATCGGACAAACCAGGATCAGTAATTGATAAAGAGGTTTAATCATTGAAGCAGTTAGGAACAGCAATGATGTTGAGAGCACTGCCGAGAAAATGATTGGGGCCTGTTGAAAGTAATTTATAGTTAAAATCAGAAAAACGATTAGTTAGAGTGAAAGAGTCAGAGTCAGTTGGACGATTAAGACGAATATTAAAGTTACCGAAAACAAAATAAGGAATATAAGATAATGAACGGTGAGAAAGAAGATATGAATGTCGTTAAATAACATACGTGAGGGAGCAGCTTAGCTTGGACGGTATACAATCACAAGTTCCATATGGAAAGGAGTTGATAATCTGCATATGAGTAATTCGAACGAAGTGTAACGGATGTTAGCGTTAAATTTACACAGAGACGTTGGGTGACGAGCAATGACAACAATGACGCCATGGTTAGAAGCAGGTGATGTGGGAAAAACAATTGGATGATATGATTCAACTAAAGAACAACCAGAGCCACATAGATAAAGAATAACAAGATCGTCAGAGTGCCAGGATTCGTAATGCAGAGAATATCGATAGATTATTGATCGAAGATATCAAGGAGAGGAACAGCTTTATGAAGAATGGAGCGATTGTCGAAAAGATTAAGACGAAAAGTATGCTCAGGAGCGAGATCGACCTTTAAAAAGACAAATAGAGTGACGGGACGTCATCGGATTTTCGGCCTCGTGTATACAACGTGAAAATTTTGGTTGATTTGACGGATTGATAATGATGACTCGCCATTTGTTTCACTTTGATGTTTTTCAATGCGAGCAAAATTGAGCCGGACAATATCAGAAGGGAGCTGTCAGGATAGATACGACAAGTTGATGAAGTGGTAACAAGTTAAAAACGTTGATAGAGAACAAAGAAAACATGTGGTGCACTATGTCGGAAAACGATTTTGAGGAGTGGAGGCCTGAGATAATTGGGTTTAGAGATATAAAAAAGATTTATTTTAACGTGGCAAATGCGTGCCGGCGCACGCTTACATGACAACAACAAACAAAAATGTAAATAATGTGACGAGAAGGTGTGAACGGAGGAGGTGTTTGAATGTGATAAAAGAGAGAGCGCGGCGGACATCGAGAGTGAGTTGATTCCAGGCGAGTGGGGCGGCGACAAGGAAGGATCGGAGACCATAGTGGTTGGAGTATTCGGGAACGCAGCGATAGCAAGGTGGGGAGAGTTTCGTCTAAGAAAGGAAGGTTGATAAACGATGGGGAGCCGACAGCGATGAGACGAAAAGTTACTAGGAGTAGGCAGTGTTGTATGCGGATGTGGGCCAGGAGATTTGAGCAAAATATGTGGATGTGTGGTCGAAGCGACGGAGACGAAAGAGCACTCAAACAGCGGAGTTTATTATTTGTTGTAGGGGTAGGATGACGGATTTTGGAGAATTTGCGAAAAGGCTGAGGCATTAATCAATTTTGGGGCAAAGAAGCGATGAAAGAAGATACATACAAGAACGAAAGTCGATAAGGGGACGGATACGACGGATGTCACAGAGAATTAAGCTAGATGAGGGACCTTGTTGCGGACGAAGGGTTTAAGAGAAAAGTGATCATCGAAATGGAAGCCTAGGAAAGTTAGATTCTGTACTATGGGGATGATCGATGAGGCAAAAGATACAGTGGGAGGAGATATGTTTGGTTTATGGGGGAGGATCCGCATCATTTTCGACTTATCGGGTTTTAGAACGAGATGGGAATTGGAGAGACGTTTGTAGATAGAAGAAAGACAGTTTGAGGCAGAAATACCGATATCGTGTATGTGATGTGCGGGTGCATGAGCATAGATGAGGATATCATCGGCGTATTGCATGACGTTAAAGGTGTAAGATTTGATAAACGGATAGAGATCGCCAACCAGAAGAGACAAAAGCAGGATACCAAGGACTGAACCTCGTGGGACTCTGCAAAAAATAGGGGGGAGGATGATGATGAATTAGAACAGATACGAAGGGAACGGTCGGATAGATATGAGGCAAACCATGCTACTGAGGAGGAAGAAAAGCCGTAATCATAACGAAGGCATAAAGGAGGAGGGAGTGGTCGACAATGTCGAATGCGGAGGAGAGGTCGAGGGAGATGAGAACACTATATAGAGCCTTATCTCGAGAAATGCGTAAGTCGTTTAAGATTTGTTTTAACGAATCAAATATACAGGAGATATATTATTGAAAAGTGTTGGATTATCACTAGGAAGAATGGTTGCTAGGATAGACCTAAAAGCAGATGCATCATCATTGAGGCGAGATTGTGTATAAGCAGATTCGGGATGCTTTAAGTTATTATTTTTTATTATCCCAATACATACCAAAGCCAAAAGGCTATTCAGGCAGAGTCCAAAAAAAATAAAACAAAAGCAAATGGTCAGTCAACGTAGCTAATTAGGGTATTCCAGTGGTAGTGTTGAATGGCGGCATTGTTCATGTATCCATTTGTAGCATCGTGATTTAAACGTTCTCAAACTGGGGGCTGTAACGACTTCCTCAGGCAACGAATTCCACATGTTAATTCCTCTTCTTGAGAGTCTATACACTTTTGGTAATCTGCCAAATCTAAATTTATACAAGACTCTGCTATGTCCCCGCAACTGATCTACCCGCCTAGTGATTACATCGGTGGGATAACCTACCACATCATTCGACATATGCCATATACATAGCATTTCCAAGGATATGAACCTCTCACGTACCGACAACATCCCAATACGACTTAGACGTACATAATAGTCAATACCACTTAAGCCAATACAGAGCCTCGATCCGCGCCTATGAATAGAGTCCAGGTCTAATAGTTCTTGCTTAGTGACAGGGAAACAAGCCTGAATGCAGTACTCCAAGTGCGGCCTGACGATGGAGATGAATAACCTCTTGAACATGTGACAGCTTAACCTGAGGAATGCATTTTTAATACAATATAACGCCCTAGTAGCTTTACCTAGAAAGAAGTCGGTGTTCAACTTTGTTTTCAAGGATCTATGAACAATAATCCCTAAATCCTTATGATGAGACACTTCCTTTAAGACCATATCTCCAATAAAGTACCTTAGAGTTTCAATAGGGCGACCTAGTTGCATGAGGACACATTTATCAACATTCAACCGTAGTCCGGTAGAATCGCACCACTTGATCAGGGAGTTTAGATCATTTTGTAACGATACTCGATCAGCAGGACTTCTAATGATCGACCAAATCTTTAGATCGTCTGCAAACGCCAGATGAGAGCATGATAAGCGGAGTAGCAGATCATTAATGAAGATTATAAAGAGCAGTGGGCCAAGGACTGATCCCTGCGGTACGCCAGAATTAATATTTACCGAATAAGAAAACACGCCCCCCACACAAACTCGGAAAGACCTATTCGATAGAAATTCCCTGACCCACTCACAAATATATGAATGAAGTCCATAGTGATACAGTAAAGACACTATGCCGTCGTGTGGTACCCTATCAAAAGCTTTCGAAAAATCAAGGAATATTGTATGAACCTGAAACCCAGCCCCCAGAGCATCAGCCCATTTTTCACGCGCAGTTAGTAGGTTAGTAAGGCATGAACGTCCGATCCTGAAACCATGTTGAGATTCAACCAATATGTGATTACGATCCAAATGATCCCTGATTCTACTAGCAATGATTCTTTCTAAAAGTTTGCAGAATACGCTAGTTAAGCTAATGGGCCGAAAGTCTGCGCAAAAGCTAGCAGGATGCTTTTTGGGAATAGGCACTACAATTGCACACTTCCAACTGTCAGGAATCCAAGATGTGTCTAAGCTGTATCTGAAAAACATAGTTAAATCACTGCTCAGTTCGTTCGCTAGGGATTTGACGAGGAAGGGGGCTATATTGTCTGGTTCCGGAGATGTAAACGAATCGAGCTTCATAACCTCGTTCAACACCTCATCCACTCTGAGTGGACGAACACAACACCGATGAGCAACCGGAACATACTTCCAACTAAAGTCATGCAGTTTGTTAGAGGTCAAAGCCTGTACCAAGAAGCCATCAGCTAAATGTTGGGCGATTAGAGACGGATCGGTCAAAGTTTCAGTTGGCGTTTGGATTGAGCTAATTGTGGCGACAAGTGTTCTGTTGTTTCTTACATAAGACCAAAACCTCCTAGGATTCAAAGATGCATCCCTGGCGATACTATCTTCGTACGAATAGCGTTTCTGAAATTTTAGCCGATTGCATAAGTTCCGAGAGTCGATGTAGGCACGTTTTGAAGCAGAAGAACGCCTAAATTCGCGCCACAATTTGTTGCGGGATCTTATAGCATCAAGAAGCTCTCTGTCGAACCAAGGAGGATGTCCATGCTTGAACTTGCAGGCACGTAGCGGAGCAAAGATATCAGAAATTCGCATCAATTCATCATGGAGCAGATCAAAGACTACAGGAACCTCCAAACCGAAGTGGATACGAAGACTATCACAGATATTTTTTGGGAAGCTTGCAGCTAGTTGATTAGCATCAACACCTACCCAACAACGTTTTTTAAAATTAGAGTTTTGTGAGGCTCTGTTGAACAGCGACAGCCGCATAGAGAGTACACAGTGATCGCTATTGCCAATTAGTGCGTCATAACGAACACCTGAAACGTCACCCAAACACTTAGTAAAGACCAAATCGAGTATAGAAGGCGTCCCTGTCACACAAGTAGGTTCTTTAATATTTTGAACTAGTAGCATCTCGAGTAACAGAAAGTCACTCAGTACTTTCCCAATTCCGTGAATTGGTCGTGAATGACTATTTTTCCAGTCTATTTGGGGGATATTGAAGTCTCCCAGGAGCAAAATCAGAGGATACGAAGATAAACTCAGCAAATGTGATTTAAGAGAGTCTAATCTTAATTCATAGGACGGAGAACGGTAAAGGACGCAGAATCGGGATCGTTGACCATTTCCCAGTGTAAAAGCAAGACCTTCAAAGGAATAACCAATATCGTCGCGAAAAGCCGAGATATTCGATACCAGGAGACTTGTTTCGCACATAGGCGGCTACCCCACCTCCACGTTTACCACATGAGCGATCCGAACGTATTACAAAATAGTTAGGGATGGCAACACAGTCATCCGAAATGTCAGAATGTAGCCATGTTTCGGTTATACAAAATACATCAAAACGTTTCGAAGTAACTATGAATTTAATTTCCGAGAACTGAGCCAGGAGACTACGAACATTTGAATAACCGACAAAAATGTTCGTATAATGGGAAAATTTGACACGCTCGGTGACACTATCGAAGTTTACTAGTTTTCCTACACACGAACCATCACTACTAAAGAGGTCTGACTCTACAGAAGTAAGGGATGCCACCGGACAATGGGACGCCATTTGAACACCCGAAAATTCCGGACCCATAAGTTGCCCTCACCACTTTCCAGACGTCGATACAGCTCGTTGAAAGTCTCGTGCCTTCTCAAATGATCTGCAGGAGATAAATCACGGAGTATATGAAAATCAGAGCGCGATAATCCAAATGCATGCTTGAGTAGGAAGTCAATATGATCTTTTGAGTCTAGAACAACTTTTAGAAGTCTAGGTCTATCTGAAAGTTTCTTGCCTAGACGAAAAACTCTTCGAACTTTAAGACACTTCGCAACATCCACATCGCACTGGAGAAAAATCTTAGAAAACACTGCGCGAAGATGCATAATATCGTCATCCAGTCTACTTCGGGGATTGTTACTGAGAGATTCTTCAACACCGCTCACGATAACGTTTAACTCTCTTCTGGAGTTAAATTGTCTAGAGCTAAATTGTTTAGGGCTAGCAGACGGAACTAATGAAGAATTAGTCTCAGGGGTAATCGATGGCCGACGATGATTTGGAGGAATCACTGCATGTTGTTTATTATTTGGAAGGCTAACTATTTGTCGTAGATTATCTATAGGCCTAACTATAATCTGACTAGCCTTTGCAAGATCCTTAACGCTCTCAATAAACGGGGCTACTAGAGGAGCAACACATAAACTGCAGCGGTGATGCAGTTGCTGCGGGTAAGCACAAGGACGCTCAGTACAATCGCTACCTAGAGGACAGTTTTGAGAACAATCACTGCCCGAGGAAGTGTTAACAGGAGTTGACAAATCAACATTTGCATGCTTGAGGGCGGAACATTTGTTATCTACATCAAGACCGACGCTGCTCGAGTCCAATATATGGGGATGAACAATATAATCCAAAACAGGAAGTTGTTTGAAGGAGTAATCCATCACATTAGTCTCATGCAATGCATCCCTAACGAAGCATTGAGTTGAATTGTTATTGAAGGGTATGATTGATCGA
Source organism: Pomphorhynchus laevis (assembly GCA_012934845.2). NCBI lineage: Eukaryota > Metazoa > Acanthocephala > Palaeacanthocephala > Echinorhynchida > Pomphorhynchidae > Pomphorhynchus > Pomphorhynchus laevis. The sequence goes on from WNNJ02002275.1 coordinate 62,362, forward strand.
TCGCTCAGTTCTAACTTCGACTGCTGCGTGAGAGAATGATTGAGTACATGAATAGCATTATTGGTTCCTATCTCAGATAATTTTGGAGTGGCCGAAACATCATCAATCCCTGACGACAAGCTGCTTGACTTTCTGAACGCTTCTGAACTCCGTTCTGGTTCGTTAATACTAAGATCTTCCCCATCGTTGTGACTGTTTGAATCTGCTTTCCTCTTTAAAGCATTTATTGATACTTGCTCGTCACAATGGCCCTTGAACAACAAGGAGAGCAATTCGGAGGCACAGAACCCACAAACAAAATCCCTAGAGAGTAGCGATTTCGTCAGACAGGATGGAACGTTGACAGCTGTCCATATGTCGCATCCAGATCTGCTGCAAGAGACCTCGTGTTGCTGATACCCAGAGGAGGGGTTTGCTAATTTTGGTACAGTCTAATTGCGAGTACCGTTAATCTGCTGACTTGCTAAGCATTTTTTCGTTTCTGTCTTCTTTGTTCTTGCCATCGATTGTTGTGTCAACTCGCTTCGCTCGTTGTAATTGAATAATTATGTGTTTAAGCTTGTGTGTTCGTTGGGCTTGCTTGTAAGTAGTTGTGTATTGTAAGTAGTAGCTTGTAAGTAGTAGCTTGTAAGTAGTAGTTGTATAGTCGATGTGTATAGTCGATTTAAATTTATTGATTCAAATTACTGATTTTATTTAGTATTATCACTCCACTTCCAGCCTTTGGATTTTCCAGATCGATATGAATGATTTTTCCGATTGTATGTTATTTTATTGTAATTAGTTTATTAAGCAGCCAAGAAAGTTCAAACAAGAAAGTTAGATATGATAATACAGTGATCGCGCGAAGGAAAACGATTACGTGCATGTTGTGGCTGTGTAGAGCTGGCAGAAGTAGAGGCAGTAGAGCAGGTATAAGTTTGAATGACGTGGGTGCTTTCTGGAGAATTAAGATAAGTTTGAGCATGCGTGACAGAAATAGTGCTGTATCACTTGATCAGAGATGTTACTAGAGATGATTCAAGGAGATGGCGAAGGTTCAAGAATTGGATTATACGATGCGAAGTCAGGTGTTGATGCGAGGGTAACGTTAAAAATATTATCGGCCTAAGTATTCGTATGTGAGACAAGTGGAGGATTAGAATAGTTGTAAAAAATTTACTGATGAACAAAAACCAAATGTAAACGGTTTACTTTGATACACCGAACGGCCAGATATTTAAACTCGATCAAGGGTCTATATGTCACAATCTTTACAATCGCATCCAACTTGCAAACTTGTAAAACGATCATTACATTCCGATGTGAAAAATGCGTGATCAGAAACTGGGATTTGAGATTGAGCTTTTCTAGGCATTATCTTTTATCGAGAGATTAAGCTCAATCCGCGATCATTTGCGATCGTAACTGACAAGAAAAATTTTGAACTAACTGGAAAAATCTGGAACTGACAGGAAAAATCTGGAACTGACTGGAAAAATCTGGAACTGACAGTAAAAATTTGGAGCTGACAGGCAAAATCTTGAATGTAAGTATTAATAACCAAAGAAATTTTTAACCAGTTATTCAATCAAAATAATTTACTTTTTTCACAACTTTGGTGAAAACCTTAATTGAACATATCTTCTCAAATAAAACATTACATTTCTTTTCGCCTGAGAGTATGTTTTGACTTAAACTTTCGATAGTTCGTATATTCGACTCCGCTCGTTCAAATAATATGAAAAAATGGTGTGTTCGTAATTGAATAAATTGAGAAAAAATGTTTGTATCTCAAAAAATAATTTTCATCGTAAATTTTTTGATAACTTTTACTTGATAAACTTTTAATCTGTTATGAACAATTTTATATTGATGAGGTATTCAACGTTTCAGGTCGTTTATTTTTAATTTTTAATTTTTTCTAAATAAATTAAATATTAAATATCTCGAAATATGATTATCTTCGTTCAAAAGCCGAATAAGCACGTATGTATATTGCTAATACCTTCCGTTATGCAAAATATGATAACCGGAAAGGGCGGTATTTAACTAAACACTACCCGATTTCTCTATTCACTACAATTTTGCAGAGCAACAACTTGAAATGTTTTATTTAGCAATTACCGATGACGATATTGACCACGATTTGCAAGATATTGATTTCAATTTTTGTAAATTAGATTGACAATAGATTTACTTAATAATAATAAAGATTTTCTTAAATAAATAAACAAACCGTCAATAAGTCAGAGTAAATGAATAAATGTAAAGTACACACGGAGAATCTTCAGACATAGTAATTAATCTTAGCTTCTTCCTCTTCCCAGACATTACCAACTTTCATGGCCTCAAATCCATGGGGATCTGAGCCCCCAACCAATCCAGCACGCCGCTTTCCGATTGAACCACCCGGGGTCTTTCACCCCCCCCCGAAGAATCCAATCGGCGCGGACGATGTTGGGTAAGCGAGAGACGAGAAGCTTCAGAAACCTTAGTCTTTGCTCTGGGGGACGTCATCTAGAGAAGAAGACTAATCCCGAGATAGCCCAGGTGCGCCAGAGGCGCACTTGGGTTTTCCCATTCAGCGACAGATGCTGGTCCCGTTTCAGAGCTTAACTAGCTCTCTTCAGAATACGTTTTAGTCTATCCAGGTCAGCTTTCGCCGACCAGTTCATCGAAACGGTGAATCCTAGGTATTTTACTCGACTTGTGAAGGTAGGGAGTGGTTCAGAGGCAAATATGAATGAGAGTGCAGAGAGTGCTAATCTCTCAAGCTTTTGCTTTGTCGCAGGGGAACCATGGAAGACAATCACCTGCGATTTGGCGGAATTCAAAACAAGATTTGACCTGGGTAACTGGTCTTTTAATCTTAAAAAGAATCGGCTGATGGCAGAGACTACGTCCTTACACCTGCGTCCAGAGAACAGGGCTGTGGTGTCATCAGCGTACACCACTAGACGTTGATCGCGTTTAAATATTTTGAATAGATTAAGATACAAGATAGGAGAGAGAGGGGAACCTTGAGGTACACTCGTGATAGGGTAGAACTGACGCGCATCAGGGTCGTCTTCATAATAAAATCGCTTGGTGTACAGCAGTATCTCCACCCTGTTAACAATTCTCGCAGGCAACCCGAGGGACCTGATAGAAGAGATAACAAAATGTATGTAGATGCGGTTAAATGCAGCCGAAAAGTCAAGGAAAACAACCACAGCGAGTTGATGGCTATTATCCCGACAGAACTGATGCACACTTCACCAACTGCTGAATGGCCGATCGACCTTTGACGAACTCATGGAAACCAGGTGGGATTAATTTTCGCCTACTCAAATGATCGCGGATTCTACGCGCAAGCGCTTTTTCGTAGATCGAGACGAGGGAATTTTGAATCGAGATGGGCCGCAGGTCTTTCGGACAAGAGACCGGATGCTTTTTAGGTAAAAATATACCCTACTAATGTTGATGCCGGCCACATCAGATGGGGTGGCTAATAGCATTGTGACGGCCACCTCCCTACTTTGATCGGCTGTCAAAAGCTGACAGACACTAGAAGAGAGTGGAGCGACGGTTTTGGAGGTGCCCGGAAGAGGCCCCCAGGCATTGAGTATATCTGGAACAGATAGATCTCTACTCCTGAAGTCTCCCCACTGCGGGATTGGTTGCGGTGATTGTGTGGCTCCATAATTGTGTAGGGTTAGTGACTCCTTCAAAACTTTGTCAAGGCCTATACTACTGATCCAACTCGCAGCCCTATCCCTCCAGCAAACAAACTTCTCCTTCTTGAATATCTTCCAAAAGGAAGAAAGAGAAGGGTTAAGACGAGCGATACTCGCCCTATCCTTACTAAGCTGGAACCAGTATCTGGTACGCCAGTATTCAGTCGAGAGCGTCTGTTTGGCGGAAGAAGAGAGACCAGGGAAGTACAGTAGTCTAGCTAGGACCTTGAGTTTTGTCGAAGTGGGACTGAAAATGCGACCTTTATAGGTAGTCGATAGAAACGCGGTGGCTTGCGAAGATAGATGGGAATTAAATTTGGTTAACCTCTCATTATTAATTCGAGGAAAGCGTTGGATTGCTTCACGGAAGAAGGCCACTCTGATAGGGTCAAAGTGGAATCTTCTACGAAGCAGCGAATCCTCCTCTATCCGCCAACGTATTATATCATGAGAGGTGGACAGATGCTGCCGCGATTGCTCCGTGCAGAAGGGTTTAAGCAACCACTTCTCGTGGAGCAATAGTAAGTCGAGGAGTGAATTCGTTGATGTGCAATTAAAGGTGGGGGACGGAGGTTTATGAATAAGATAACCGTTCATGGCTCTGCGGAGTGCTGCATTAATCCAACGACGAGTTCTGCCGTTGAAGTCACGTGATACCATGTTGTATCCGCCGTCAATAATCCCATCCAGCTCTTTAAGGAGTAAAATGCTCCTTAAAGAGCATTTTACTCCTTAAAGTAAAATCTTCGCCACAGTTACAACAGATAGGATTGGCATCGCATCTGTCACCACTCGACATGGAGGGGCATAGAGCGTTCGTGCAGACGCCGCATATTTTTAATTCTTTACAAGTGGTGGCTTAATGCCCCCACATAAAAAAAAGATTTATTTTAACGTGGCAAATGTGTGCCAGCTAAGGCTCTCGTGACCACAACAAAACAAAAATGTAAATCATGTGTCGAGAAGGTGTGAACGGAGGAGGTGTTTGAATGTGATAAAGGAGGGGGCGCGGCGGACGTCGAGAGGGAGTTGATTCCAGGCGAGTGAGGTGGCGACGAGGAAGGATCGGAGACCGTAGTTGTTGGAGTAATTGGGGGAACGTGGAGTAAGAGGGTATGACGGGAACGAAGCGATAGCGAGGTGGGGCGAGTATCGTCTAATAAAGGAAGGTTGATGACCGTGGGGAGCCGACAGCGATGAGACGAAAAGTAACGAGAAGTAGGCGGAGTTTGATGCGGATGTGGATGGTAGGGCCAGGAGAGTTGGGCAAAATATGTGGATGTGTGGTCGAAGCGACGGAGACGAAAGAGCACTCGAACGGCCGTGTTGATTATTCGTTGTAGGGGTAGGATGATGGATTTTGAAGACTTGGCGATAAGGCTCAATCATTAATCAATTATAGGGAAAAGAAACGATGAAAGAAGATACATACAAGAAAGGAAGTCGATAAGGGAGCGGATACGGCGGATGTCACGGAGAATTATGTTAGACAAGCGGACCTTGTCACGGACGAAGGGTTTAAGAGAAATGTGATCATTTAAATGGAAGCCTAAGAAGGTGAGATTGTGGATTTTGGGGATGATCGATGATGCAAAATATACAGTGGGAGGAGATATGTTTGGTTTACGGAGGTGGATCCACATTATTTTGGACTTTTCGGGGTATGGAACGAGATGGGAATTGGAGAGACGTTTGTAGATAGAAGAAAGACAGTTGGAGGCAGAAATACAGATATCGTGTATGCGATGTGCGGGTGCATGAGCATAGATGAGGATGTCATCGGCGTATTGCATGACGTTAAAGGTGTAAGGTTTGATAAACGGAGAGAGATCGCCAAACAGAATAGAGAAAAGGAGGGGACCTAGGACTGAACCTTGTGGGACCCCGCAAAAAATAGGGATGGGAGGGGAAGATGATGAATTAGAACAGACGCGAAAGGAACGGTCGGATATATATGAAGCAAACCATGCTACGGAGGAGAAAGAAAAGCCGTAATCATAACGAAGGCGAGAAAGGAGGACGGAGTGGTCGACAATGTCGAATGCAGAGGAGAGGTCGAGGGAGATGAGAACACTATATAGAGCCTTGTCTCGAGAAATGAGTAAGTCGCTTTACACTTTTTTTGCATACGATTTCTGTGGAGTGATTATAGCGGAAAGCGGATTGGAAAGGAGGGCACATATTTGATGAGGAGAGATAAGCGTTGATCTGTATTAAGATGAGGCGTTCTAAGAGCTTAGAAAGAGTTGGGAGTAGTGAAATGGGGCGATAGCTAGAAGGGAGGGGTCGAGCGATTGTTTCTTAAGGAGGGGACGAACGATTGCGGATTTCCAGTGTGAAGGTAAGATACGACTGCGGATGGACGAGTTAAACAAGGTTTTGAGAAATGGGGATATCGATGAGCATATCGATTTTAATATGTGAGTAGGCAGGAGATCGGCAGGTGAGGTTTTGTTGGGCAAGGACATGAGGACAGATGATACTTCTGTAGGTGAGACAGGGAGAAGATGAAAGAGTTCCGGAAGGATGAGGCTAGACTGAACAGTGGGATAGGATGGAGTCCGGGGTGTGAGAGAGCAACGTAAATACTTTAGTCTGGAGAAATGACGAATAATCATTGGCATTGATGTTGCACGGCGAAGAGGAGCGAGCAAGGATTGAGTTAAAAGTATGCCAGAGAGTCTTAGAGTTAAATAAAGTGATGATTTTATGCTGTCAGAAGGAGTTGCATTTGGTACGTAGTAGGTTGAGATGAGACCGGCGAAGAGCAAGATAGGAATCACGGAAAGACGGAGTGATCGAGCGGAAATCTCTTCTGAGAGAGCGGTGATAGACTCGAAAAGCATGGCGGAGTCGACGCTTTGAGAGTAGGCATTGGATATCAAACCATGGGTCACGGTGCAAGTGACGGTGTGAGTGAGGCTTAAAGGGAAAGAGAATATCGAGAGTGGATGTGAGTTTAGGGTCGAAAAAAAAAACGAGATCGTGAGGAGATGAATATGTTATTGTGGGTAATGATAGAGACTATTTGAGTAAGGCAGAGCGGAGAAGGGAGAGGTCTAGATTTCTCCAAGGGCGACGTAGGATTGTAGGTGTGTGAATAGGGATGTGGTTGTGAGTGAGATCAAGGATGATAAGAAAGTGATTGGATAGACCAGGATCAGAGATGGACAGTGAGGTGTAGGCAGTAAATGATCGGGGACAGCGATGATCTCGAGTGCCTCACCAAGTATATGTGTGGGGGCAATTGTAATTGTAGTTGGATAGAATGTTGATGAACCGGATTGAATCCGCTGAAGAGGGTCGTTCTAGGCGGATGTTGAAGTCGCCTAGAACGAGTGAAGGGATCGAGGACAAAGAACAATGAGAAAGGAGGTTAGCGAGTTCGGTAAAAAATAAGGCTGTAGGAGCTGATGAACCAGGACGGTATACAATAGCGAGATCTAGAGTGATCGTGTTAGAATAACGACAAGTGAGCAGTTCAAAAGAGCAAGGACTGAAAGGGGGATCGATTTTGCGAAGAGACGCGGGGCGACGTGCGAATGCGACGATGCCGCCATGATTAGAGAATTTATAAGGGCATGAACTGAGGGGGCGGGCGGATTCGACTAGGGAGCAACCGAGATAGCAGACGGCGAATGGAAAGGTCGTCGGAATCTGAGTGCCAGGATTCGGTGAGGCAGAAGAGATCGATGGATTGCTTGGTGAATAGGTTGAGGATAAGATCGGATTTATTGAGAATAGATCTAGTGTTGAGGATACCGAGGCGGAAACCGTGTGTTGTGGCGAAAGAGTCTAGTGGAGAAGACACATAGGAGAGATGGAGCGCCATCGAATTTTTGGACGGGTGTGGACAACTTGAAAATTTCTGTCTATGTTTCGGATGGAGAGTGATGTTTCGCCGTTTTCCTCGCGACGGCGTTTTTTGATGCGGGCTGAAGAGATTTGAGCGATTTCAGAATGGGCGCGATCGGGGAAAATTTGAGTGGTTGAAGATGACATGAGTTTAAATCGTTGAGAGAGGACAAAAGACGCGTGAGAGCGATGCTTGAAAACAATTTTTAGGAGAGGGGGCTGGGAAGGATTAGATTGAGAAGATTTGTTTAGACGGATGAATGCGACAGGAGAAATGTCTTTGAAAAAGGATGGTTTATCCACAGGAACAATAGACGAGAGGATGGATCTGAAGGCGGAAACATCGTGGTCCAGACGTGCTGTAAAGATAAGGAGTTGGAAGGCGTGATATTAGTGACAATGACGCAACGATCGCGAGAAGGAAAGCGCTTCCGTAAAGGAGGACGACTGACACAAGTAGGTGAGATTACGATAGAAAAGCTGGCAGTTGATGATTTGTAGGGATTTGGTTTGACGACGGGAGACATAGAGGATAATGATAATAAAGAGGGTGGCAAGCGATGTGTGGAAATGTTATGAGTGGAAGGATGGTGGAGGTGATTTTGATTAATGGATGCAAGGTATTGAGAAACGAGACGGGAAGGACGGGACGTGGGGTGTCGGGGAGTGAAGATGACATGGAATGGGAAGTGTATATGGTGGCAGGGTCGGTGGGTGGAGAAAGGACATTAGAAACGACGGGGGTAGTTTGAGTTGACGTGTTGGATGTTGATATGTGCTTATTGGAAAGGTTGCAGATTAGTTTGTTGGCACAGAAACCACATACGAAGTCTTCGACCATTTTGATGTATCAAGTTGTAGTGCATTAATTCAAGCACAATCTTTAATCAATGATATGCCTGATTTCAAGCTTACCAAGTCTTATAGTAATCTAACCCTTTATAAAATCATTTGCATTTAATGGTGATTTGGAAACTAAAATGCCTAGTAATGTATTGACATTATAAAAAAGAGAAAGGTTCGAGTACTGAACCCTGCTGTATATGTATATTATATGCATATTAATTTAAGAAGGCCCTATTCACACTTTAGATATGAACGATCTGAAATAAAATCACCAATACATATACTTAAATTCATCACACCAAGACATGCCACCTATCTAAGCATGTTATTTGACTTTGGAACATAAGTGCCTGTTCAAATACCCTTTTTTAAGATTTATTTTACGTGGCAAATGCGTGACGGAGCACGCTTACATGATCACAACAAAAAATCTAAATCATGTTTCGAGCAGATGGGTACGGAGGCGGCATTTGAATGCAATAAAGGAGGGAGCGCGACGGACGTCGAGTGAGAGCTTATTCTAGGCGAGTGGCGCCGCGAAGAGGAAGGATTGGATACCGTAGTTGTTAGAGTAATTGGGAACGTAGAGTAAGAGGGAATTACGGGAATGCAGTGATAAAGCGATGGGACGAGTGTCGTCCAAGGGAGGTTGATGAACAATGGGGAGCCGACAGCGATAAGACGAACACTTATGAGAAGGCGGAGTTGGATGTGGATGGTAGGCCAGGAGAGTTGGACATTATATGTGGATGTGTGGTCAAAGCGACGAAAACGTAGGAGCACTCGAACGGCGGAGTTGATGCGTTGTGGGGGTAGGATGATGGAATTTGGAGAATTGGCGAAAGGGCTGAGGCAGTAATCGATTTTAGGAAAAATAAGCGATGAAATCCAACATCAATCCAACACGATATATGTTGGATTGATGCTTTGTTTAGACATGCCTGTAATTAATTTAATTGCATGTTATCCCAAGCAATTAACGAGCTTTTTGCATAACTGGTAGTGACGAAATAATAATATCAGATCAATTTTTAAGATCTTTAATTTTTTAATCAATATGTCATAGCTTACATAATTAAATTGATTATTGTTATGGCTCTACATGAATGTAACCATCAAGGCTGTTTTGTCCACTCATAAAATCAATCAGCAGAATGAAAGAAAGCAAAAAAGTAAAAAAGTCAAGTGAAATGCTATTGATCGCGTAAATTTAATTGAGCATATTCTGCGGACCGAAAAAGACGTTCTGCCCGCTCGTTATTGTTTATTATTACAACATAAGGATTTAGCCACAAAAACTGTCAGCTGCTTAAGTATGTTGTTCGAACTCTGCATTGATCAGGAAAATCAATCAAATTGTGGACTTATGCTTAGAAATCTTTGATCGTATTTGAGCATACCAACTCTTAATGTAAAATGTTTCACACTTTCAGGGCTCGAGGTTACAGTATGTGCACCCTCGGGCATTTTCCTTGATCTTGGGTTCTAAGACACCAACTATAATCACGTTGACAACATATTAATTAACAGAATGAAAGAATCAAAAAGTAAAATGCCAAGTAAAATGATGTTAATCGCTTATATTTAATTGAGCATATTCCTTCGGATCGATAAAGGCTGTTCTGTCCGTCCATTTTACAACCCAACACATTAAACACAAAATGTCGATAACGTGCAATCCAAGGATAAAGTTTTCTAATGTTGTCTTGATCTGTATTATGTATTATCCAGCTGTTGACCAAAGACTTGAATTGGCTTAGTGATGATGCAGCCACGACATCATGTAGTAATGAGTTCCACAACTTTAACGCTCTTCTTGACAATCACGATATCACAGTACACCTTCCAATTTGCCTTGTGCGCAACATGATTGATTGGCTCCTATATCGTTGGCAAACATTCATTTCAACACGGTGGCTTGGATATTCATCCATCCCCTTTACTATATGCAAAAATGCGAGCAGATCCAGAATGAGTAGTCTGGTTTGTACCGATATCATATTCATCGAAGTTAATCGCTCATTATAACTTATTATTTTACCTCCTCCAATTAGTTACTGCTCTGTCTCTCATTTCGCTTGTCGTGGAAGAGAACGACGCTTTGATGGCATATTCGATGTGAGGACGAACTAGCGCGTTATATAGCCGAAAAAAAAACAGATTGGAGATACTAAAAACAAACGATTTTCAATCAGATAATCAGATAAATTATCTATATCGCTGAACTGCAGCGTCTATCATTTTCTATTCAAGTATTCAGTGTCGAGTGCGTAAGTATGCCAAGATCACGAACTTGATTAGACGAAATAATTCTACAAAACCCTACTATGTACAAAGAAGAAACGGAACTGGCCACTACTTGAATGATACGATCATAGGAACACAGTCGAACACACGACTAAAATTAAACATAGCAACATTCTATGTTTCCCTTGAACTTGGATTTAATCTTAACTTTACGGGCAAACAAAATGTTTGTAAAGCAAGAGCGCCCTTTTCTGAAACCATGTTGCATTGATATACGTTGGCTTGTGATGATTAAATGCTTGATAATGTGATCGTAAATAATTCTTTCGTGAACCTTTCCCAGATGAAACTTAAGGCTTATAGCTTAATAGTTGTCAGTTGAACGATTGTCACCTTTTTTAAACACCGGCACTACTACTGCACACTTCCATTCAAAAAGTATTTGTATGCTTTCATGTTATCCAAAGATGCCTATAGCAAGCTGGTAACTGAAGGAGTCAAATGTTGACTGAATAATTTGAGTAGATACGAATGAATGTCATCAGTGCCTGAAGAAGATAAAACCTTCACTTGTAATAATCTTCGAACCACGTCCTTCTCGTTGATTATAATGGAAGCACTCAGGGAAACTGATGCTCCGAGAGCTATCAGCTACACTAGAACTAACATTGCATAGATCGAATTTATTTATGGCAAAAAATATTAGCAATGTTTGTCTATAAAACTTAGCTGATAAAAACTTCGTGATATTCATCAGGTTCATACATGAAGTGTTAACACCGGCCTTGTACTAAATAACTTAGCTGATGCGATTTCTAAATCGTTATGACGATATTTATTGCAACTATGTTGCATGGAGAGATTCATGCTACCTGGAAAAGTTTTATCAAAAAAGGAGATTGTTTGTTGTCTGCTAATAACTATCGACGAGTAAGTTTGACATATGTATCATGTAGAGTCCTAGAACGCTTAGTCTGTCGCCTAATTACAACTACCTCAAGCTAAATAATTCGTTGTGTAATAATAAGCACGGATTAAATTGGCGGAGTTCGTTTGATAATCTTGTTAATATAGATGTCATATTTTTTACTTTTCAAAAGCATTTGACCGAATTGATCATTATATTTTTGTAACAAATTGTATATTTTTCGGGATTGACTCGATGATTGTGGTTTTGCTTGCTGATTTTATCTATATGTCAATTTGAGTTTAAATTGATTATGTTTATTCGAATTTGTATCCAGCCCAGGATAAATCCTTGCAAGTTTCCGTTCTCGGTACACTATTCTTTGGCTTTTACGTAAACGATTTAAAACTTTAGTGAGTTCACATTCAATTTGAATGCGGACGATTTGAAAATTTCGAGATCTATAGGTAGCAAAGCAGGTACAGAGTGTTTGCAACGAGACATATAGGCCGTGATTAAGTGGCTTCTCACAAATGATCTGATATGAATGTAGAAAATAGCTTTTCTTTCGTTTATCTGGTCGTACATGTTCACTACTTAATGTGGATTTTAATGGAAAAGATCACATACAAACTGTTTCGCATATATATGATTTGTGTGTCTTGTTTTCTGGCAATCTATCTACGGTTAAGCATACCTTTCAAAAGGTATACGTATCGTATATTTGATAGTAGAACTTTTTTGTATTTGGATGAAGTTTTTCTAGGGCTATGGCAAATGCTTACATATTGAGTCATTTGCTTTATGTATCTAGGCGTGTATATCAAGGACGACTTACGAAAACAACCAATTGGAGCGAATACCACGCCGTGCAACAAAGCTTATTTAATTTACAAGAAGAATTATATACGATGAGGTTGATGTATCTCGATATACATACGTTGGATGAGCTTTTAGACTACCGAGACATCTGCTTGATATGAAAATCAACACATGATCCAAATTATGTCATCCCCGACAGCGCACACTTGCCCATCTACGAGCTCATTGTATGACATTAGTTTATGTACGAGTAATATAATGCAAGACAAAGAGATTCGTTCAATGGTTGTAAGTCGCTGAAGTAGCCTCGACGAGCATATCGTTATGACTGAATTCTTACCATAATTTAAGAAACGGTACTTACATCTATGGAACTAACAATTAAGAGAGGATAAATTTAACTCTTGTTCTTTTTTGCTAATTGTTTTAATGTGACGCAGTCCCATATGCTCGTAAATACTGTCAATGAATAATAATGATAATAAATTATACGGAAAAGTAATAGGGAAGGGTAAGATCAAAAGTTATATTTAAAACTAAGGATCAAAAGTTCTTTACATTATTAACATTGCAGCATTCGCTCACAGTTTGACGAATCCTGCACGCTTTTCGAACCTTCATGTGCATATCATCCAGATGGTCTCCATTGTATGTGAGTATACAACTCAAGTATGCAACGGTTTTAGTGTTTTCGATATGATGGTCAATATAACAAGTTCCTGATATCGTCACTCACTATTAAACATTTTGTCATATTCAAGAATTCCCTAAATGTGAAGTTTATTATTAGAATAACCATATAATGTTATAACCAATATATAATGTTGTACATTATATATTTAGAAGAGTTTATTTGAATGTGACTTTAAATAATTGATTAATCTCATTATTGAAAATAACAATTTATTGATTAATAATCAAGTATTGGTCAGATTTTTAATTTTAAATTCAAACTTAGGTTAACGGAAATAAACGATTGATTTTTGGTGGTCCTGTTATCTAGACAATTACATTATGATGGTATCATTTTTTCGGATTTAATTAAATTTATTAAGCTTTAATTCAATCACTTAAAAGGATTAATTTATTGGTAATTTTTAAAAAACGTATTTTTAGTACAAAAATTTATATTCTACCAAACAGGATAAAATTATTTTGATATATAATATTTAATTTAAAATTTATTTATAAAATAAATTATTATTTAGTAATTTAAGAATATCTTTGTTGTTATTGAAATAAATGTTATTTGAAGGAAATGCATGTTTGAAAATACGTGTTTCTCGATTGGTATTTGTAACTATTTACTTTGATACTCCTATGCACGATAGGATATTAAACGTCCGAATGTTCTAGCAACTTTTTAGGACCTTTTAAATGTAAATATTTTAGTACCGAAGTCAATACGAAATATGGTTTATTATAACTACTGATGGAAGCAAATGAAAATAGTTTAAATAAAGCATTTTCTTTACTTTAGATATGCTGGCCCACGAAATGGCCGAAGTGTTATGGTAAACGTATAGCATGAACATGTCTAGTACGGGTCTAAAGCTTTAATTGTAGCTAAGTGGATTCTTGTCTCTCCTGAGCTATTTAAGCTCTTAATGGATATGTTACTTCTGCGTGTTACTCTAATAAGTTGTCCCTAAGAAGAATCCAAGCTTAATATAACACTTACCTGATTTTGAATATTAGCGTTAACTAGCATGTCTGATCCATTCTTGAATCTTGTTATTTAATCTCTACGTAAGCTGTAATTAAAACTATGTAACATATTTCTTGAATGAATTGCTCACAAACCATATGTGAAGCTTGAAACTCAGTTTCGGTCCCCTTCCTCACTTTTACTTGGTAACAATGCTACAAAATACTTGCATAAATGGTACTTACGACACCATGATAGTGCACTTAAATATGTACTAAGATGCGATCTATCTATCACAAAATGAAATTTTATTAATTGTCATAAAAATATTATTCAAAACATTGGCATGCATCATTATTTTGGCTGCAATAGATATGCAGGCATCAATTGAGATTGGATTTACCTGAATATTGAAAAAATCAATTGAATTCTTCCGTAAAATTGTGAAATATTTGAAAGCGAGTCGATGATGTCGGTCCACATTATTGTTAAAAGAAGAAAAGGCATTCGCCGACAAAACATTATTGTTGTTAAAATCAATATTTCAGTTTCCAAGCGAAACCATTTTTAAGGTAATTGTATGTTTAAGAAAAAAACTAGGATCTTAAGCACACCTTGAAAATGGTTTCGCTTGGAAACCGAAGTATTGGTTTTAACAACAATAATGTTCTGTCGGCGGATGCCTTTTCTTCCGTACAAATGTCCTTTAGATACAAATGTCCTTTAGATACAAATGTCTTTTAGATACAAATGTCCTTTAGATACAAAGTACAAATGTCCTTTAAATATTCATGGATATACTGCAATGATTTTTGCAGCAATGTCCTTTTTATATTTGTCGGATGCTTGATATATAAACTAATATCATAAACTATATAAAGTATATAAAGTATATATATTATACTTTATATAAAGTATATAAAGTATAAAAATGCCTATAATAATTTATTTTCGTCAGTCTTTGTTTATTTTGATTCTGGACATCGAAGACTGGCTTTGTATTAACGTCATTAGTTTTAACCAAATTCTATAATGTTTGATCTAAAAGCTTTTATATTAGTGTAGACAAACAGTAATATAATGTGCTTTAAATCGAGTAAAAAGCACTCAGCTTCTGATACTCAGTGACAAGAACACATCATTCCATAACGAGTTTGCTTCATAATAAGTATATCTTGTTATTTTTCTTTATTTTTCTAATGTCAACTGTTATTTGTGTTCATACTTCGAACTTTTAAGTTACTGCACGTTAGCTGTTTTAAATTGATGTTATTGATAAAAAGACTTATATTTTGAAATTGGTTTGATGAGGTCTTATTAATTAACAACCAAAACAATCAAATACGCTTAATTTCATCGTCTTCTATTATTTTAAATATCAAATCCAATAAGACAAATTGATATTGATTGCAAATTTATAGAATATATCCACATGCTGAATAAAAAGACGCTTCATATATTATAGGTAAAACACAAAGATACCATACATCATAGGTTTTGTATTTTATAAATAATCAATTATTTTTTTGGCAATTAATATTAAATATTATTTTTATAAATTTGCAACCTTTTCTACAGTATTTTTAAGTTCATAATGTTTATAATTATGTAACACGATGTAATGTAATAACATTAAGTTACGTTTTTAACACAATCCGATCTGCAAAAACCGCAAAGACACACATTTAATTTCCAAACAAATCGTTTGCATATTAAACACAAGTGAGGGGATCATATTATAAAATCGGTAATATAAGAATGCATTATTTAGTACTCTTTGAAGCTATGAATGTATACCGCATCGTAGCTCAAAGTTTACGAATTGCATAATTTAGATTTATTAAAATCCATCAATAAGGCACGATGTTATAGAAATGGCTATTTGAACACGTGCTTAAGCTTATAGCTGTCAGGAAACAATCCCGAGAAATTCACACGAATATTTTCAAAATTTTCATTATTTTTTGCTTTTTAATACAAGGAAATAAAAATTTAACGGATCAAATTTTATATTTGTTTCGTACGTATACGCTACTCCCAAATTGAATGTAAATTATAGCTGTATTGATAATATTGGCTGCTACTAAAATTTACAAGTTAATTGCAAACTGCTCGTGTATATATTGAACTTTCATTATTTTAATAAATATATTAAATAGAATTAAGATACAACATTAAAGCAGGAAGTTAAAATGTTTACTTTATGCGTTTTTAAATATAATTATGCATTTGTATTAGATATTTAAATACTCCTTGAATACAGAAGAATTTCGACATTAATAAAGTGATTTTTGTCAGTTATGCTGTTGCATTTAACTTATACCTATATATCGATTGAATCGTTTTTAATCAGTTTACTGTTTTAGTGTTTATACACAGTTTCGTTTACTAAACTGGTTATTCATCTTATAATTTTTTACTATGCAGTTACTTCACAAATCAAAATGTGCAAATAAAATTTTACTTTCAGTGGTCGGTTTGATATTATCCTCGTATGGTTGTTTGAATCCTATCAGTATCACTGTACACTACAATCAGCGTGAATGAACCTCATCAGCAGTGAGCCCACGCCTACATTTCGTGTTTCGGTCCTTTTACTGCTTCTGCTGATTCCTTGTCGCCGAAATGCTGGTTTATATTTGGCTTATATACCAAATTACACAATTTATGTGTTCTATATTTGGTGTGGGCGGTAACTAATATTTACAAATCCAATATTACTGTTTAATATTATAAAATTGTCTAATGTTACAATTTTGCTGTCCATTGATGTAAGCTATTTAAGCTATGAATTGACTGTTTAGGCTATCATTATGTAAAACATTTGTAAACCTTAAAATTTGTCGGAAATGTTTTTTTTTATAATGGGTAAATGCTAATATATATTTAAAGTGCTAATCTTAATGCATATACGACTAGTTCAATATACAATTAGTGTGTTACCAAAACAACGTATATCGAAAGTTTTTAATTTTTAATTTAATGTTTAAGTTTGACAATAAAATATTTTCTAAATTAAAATTAAAAGTAATGCATCAAGTTTTTTAATTTTTAATGTTTAAGTTTGACAATAAAATATTTTTTAATTAAAATTAATGTATCAAGTTTAACTAATTTAAACTAAATAATTAACTAATTTATTTAATTAATTTCAACTAATTAATTTTTATTAATTTTATCTTTTTCGTGCTAGTATAAACTAGCCACTTAAAGGAAGTCAATGCTTTAGGTCTATATCAACACTTATTGTTTTTATTTAATCTTGATATAATATTTTATTTGATATTATTTTTTATTTAATCTTTATACAATATTTTATTTGATCTTGTTTATTTTATTTGATATTATTACTTGTTATTTTTTTATTATTAATAGTTACAATTGCAAAGGGTAGCCTGCAAATATGTCCTTATATTATATAATCTTAAACTTATATATTGTTAAGTACTTTATAAATCATTTCTTTTGCTAGAAGAACATAAGCATTGATTCTCGATCTAAATACATGAATCGAATATGAGACGTAGCGTGCTAATGTTGACGTGAAACAAAATTTATCGTGGTAATCTCAACACTGCGTGCTATGAGACGTAGTGTTGATTTTACCGCGTAGTTCAGTTATGATATGAAAATCGCCTTAAAAATACGCCATTACAAATAATATTAAAAATAATATCTCATTATTTTTGATTTAAAATAATATAAACATTATATCCAGAACACTTTAATTTATACAAAAATACATTTAACGGTGCTTATTAATTCCAGAGTACGCATGTTATGGTGTTCACCTCTTTGTGAGGTTCTATCCTTATTCGATTTGATGTCAAACCTGTTGATATCAGCTTACTTAGGAGATAATGCTTACAGTATGATAAGCAACATGATTACATATACTGGATATGCATGCTCAATCAAGAAAGATGTATTTGTGACGATCCTAATTGAATCCTTGATCTGAGAAAGCACTAGTGCAAATCTTTCCAAACTTGTAGGCATAGGCTTACTGAGGATATTAGAATTTTTGAATATAAATGCTGTTTGCTTTGCTGTTAACTTCGATAAAATTGGAGAAATGGACAGTTAGAGACAATAAATTACTTTGTGTTAGAATATAATACTAGATTATCACATTTCATCAGAAGAAATACGTCATTAGCGCGTATTTAGCCCCGCTGATATGTTGAGTCGAGGATTATGGGCCGACTACTTACTGAAATAAAAATTGACTCATTAAAATTGACTTTTATTTTAAATTTAAATTTTCACTTTATATAAATTATACAAAATCTTATATCACAATTATTAATTATTTATAATCCCCATTAAAATTTGATTATGTAATTTTCTAACTTTATATTAATATAAATTATATAAACTTATTAAATTTGCATTTTCATTTAATTATTAATTATTTAAATTCTATTTATCATTATTTTTAATTTATAAATAATACAAAATACCTATACTCAGTAAGCTGATCTGATTTGTATAAACGAGAAATAAACCTTTAATGAAGATGATTTAATTATTATTTTGACCAATATCAATTGAATCAGTGACATCACGTACTATGGTTCAGTTTAGAAGACATTTGAATCAAAGGTACATCTCAAAGACAAAAAGGTAAAATTTATTTTGAAAATTTGAATTCAACTTATTCACCAATGAAAATGTTGAAAATGCGTGTTCAATAAAGAACAATGTGACATGCGTCACTTATGAATCCAAATGTCATTCCTTCATACAAAGACGATGAACCAAATGTAATACAAGACGAGTTTGAGTGAGTAATCAAATCTAGTGAGTGTTGCCAACAAATTGATATTGCGTAAAAGCTATATATTGCGGCTCTTGTAATATTGGAATAAAACTAGAGTCCAGCAATCGACGTTTGCTGATTGCTAGATATTAGCAATTTTCAATATTCACTATCATGAAGTTATTATTTAAGGATAACGTATAGCTGACAGGGAAAGTTTTGTGTATGCCTAAAACTTTAGAGTATAATATCATAATTGGGATTACAAGATAATTTATTAACCGTAATGCATTTGTATTTTAATAGTTGGTGTCCAAATAAAGTCCGGATGTACAAATAAGACACATAGTGGCTTACATAACTTAAGAATACACGCTAAGTAATCATAGTACATTCAATTTAGAACCAATACACTTGTTTTAGAACCAGTACATAAAGTTTTTCAATACACTTGCTTGGACTTGTAATATAGAGAATAATATCACATGTGTACTTATATTTAAATATAAATCGCACTATCTGTGTACATTAGAACAAAATGGCTGTGTATGTAATTATGAGTTATAATCAATCTCTTTGCAATCAATGACGAATACATAACTTAAATTTTAAATTTCCACAAATGATCCTATTAATCGTTATCAAGTTAACAATAAAGTTTTCAAATAAACATAGGGCTGATTAAATTTGGATTTGAATTAGGGTTAGATATGAATAAATTTGCTCAGTTAAATTGTTGTTTACATAGGGAGTTATTCAGGTTATCATGACCTACCTATTTTTATTAATACAATTCCAAATCTGCGGGAAAGCGATCTTGACGACAAATAATGAGATCATACGATAATTATTTATTCACAACACATTAATTAACAATTAATTAATAATTAACAATTAATTATTTATTAATTAATAATTAATTGTTATGTATATCCTTCTGCCGGGCAGTTTATTTTTCTAATTTTGTCAAATCATTAAATGTATTTTTGAATTGATTAATTTTTAATCACTTACAGATATGTTTTAATTAATCTACGACTGAACGGAAATATCACAACTAATGATTATCGTTGCCAATGGGAAACTGTTTAACCTAGAGTAATGCCACAATCAGAAATGGTAACTGTACATCTTTTCAACGACATTTCAGTTGCTTTTGTACTTCGAAGGCATCCCTTATATTATCTCCCAAACAACATCAAAATCAAAACAAATTGGCGAACAATCAGTTTAATGAAACCATCCAACAGCTAACTGCCACGAACACTAAGTCGGCAGAACATGATGATGTTATTTTATCCAGCATAGGTATATTATACAATTAAGCTTTAGTTTAAAGTAAAAAATTATTAAAATAAATAAAACATTATTTTTAAATAAAAATAATTTTCAATTCAGCTGATTAATATAATAAATAAATAAATATTAAATAAAAATAAACAAATAAATAAATTAATTCTACTAATTTACTCGCAAATTATATTTACTAATTTTTCTACTCGCAAATTATATTTACTAATTTTTATAAAAATTAAATAAATACTGGCCAATAATTGCTTCTTACAAATCTTTAGCTCACAATTTAACTAAAGAAATTAGCACCCGAACCAATTATATCAGCGATAAGTGACGGACCTAAATTTGTCCAATAAATTCTGAAATACAACGGCATGCAACGACATAATGTACAATTAAACACCAATCGAATATACCTCTTGTTTAATATACCAATTGAATACCAATTGGCATATCATAGTATATAGTTGAATACTTGTACATCGACATACCAATAGTGTTGCTTGGTAGAGTGGATTTCGATTTACGACTTTACGGCACCATGTCACTTGAAGACGACAATTTTCGCATCGAAATGATAGAATGCTCAGCAACTTTTTATCAGTAGAATGAATTATCAACTGGTCGTTTCGGTTGTCTGTGTGACATTGTGAATAAACGCGTTTCCGACACTTTTCTTAATTGTCTGAGGCTTACGCTCTTTACCAGATTGAATTGCTGTGCGGACCATACTTAAACACTAGGCAGAGGTTGTTGCTGAATTGTAGCTGCACTCGTTGGATCCTTAATGGATACGGCAGGTATAATAGTATTGCACGAATGCGCTGAGTAGACAACAGTCCTGGATTCTCATAATTTCGACGCTGAAGTGGTCGTCTAGAAGTGATATAGTTACTGAAAATCGTGAATCAAAGTCCAGTTAACAAGCAACACCATTTTGTATATATACCTGTGTGGTTAAAATGGTGGTGCTATGTTGATGATGCATTTGGAATTTTTAATAAAGATCACTCCACGTTAATCTAGACAATACACTCAACCAGAATACTTTTCCATACAATGTAATGTAGCACACAAGAATGATATAAAGCACATTGCATTTATTGATGCCTCACTATACTGACATCGTATGGTACAATCAGATGTACCCAGAAAACCAGGTATTTCATGGTGTACAACAATATGGACTTCGGACAGGCCGCGACGATATGAAATCTAAGCAGTTGCAACGCTATAGTATAGAGTTAAAGTAATAGCTCTGAAAATCACTATAAGACATTGTTTATCATGTAATTGCAGATTTTTTATGGAATCTAAATATCCGCCATCTGCTTATACACAAAGAACAAAAATTAAATCGAAACATGAACTTAGAAACAAGATGTGACTAAATACTTTACTGCGACGTTCATAATTGATCATCACATCAGCAATAATGAAGGCTCTAGCTCTGAGCGAACATCGAAATAGAGTCTTATACAACAAACAACGTTGACTTTGGTATTCATACAAAAATCATAATACCTACTGGTTCAGGAAACGTAAATTAATCAACCTTAGTCACATGACCTTTGGTCATTATGCAGTGATGTCGTACGAAGAACAAAAATAAAACTCGCATAAAATATAAACCCAGTCTTCAATTTGCTGTGAATGATTTAAATATCAAATTATTTAACAAAATACGGGTTTGTTTAAACAAACGAGCGCAGAACGGAGTATTATTTTTTTAAGTCGCCCTTGTTTCACTAAAATAAATTTACAAATCGAATATTTATCATTTAATTTATTATTTTTATGAATTATTATCTTATAGTGAATTCATATAAATTACTTCAAATATAAGCAATTAAGCTAGTTTAAGTATATCAATTTTACTAAAGAAATAATTTTTCTGCTTATTACGTAATAGATATTCTATTTAATTTTCCGTTACGAAGTTTGAATTTATTTGAACACATACGATAATGTCGATGGGGATCCATGATGAGTCATAAATTTTAATAAATAAGCAACAAACTAGTAAATGTATTTATTACAATAGAACTTTTCAGATCAAATATCAGTAAGCAAAAGTTCAGATCGAATTAGTCTCTAGCATCGGAAAAAAATTCAAATATTTCAAATGTTTTATGAGTCGATTTACAGCTAAACGGAACGATCACAACTAATGATTGTCGGTGCCAGAAGGAAACTGTTTAATCTAGAGTAATGCCGCAAACAGAAATGGTAACAGTAGATATATGTTAACGATATTTCAGTTGTTTTATTTTAAAATAACTAAAACATGATTTCTTCGTGCTAAGAAATAAGAAAAATTAATAAAAAAAAATATTTTTTACATCAATTTATTAAAATTTAAAAGATATATCAAAGATAAAATAATTAGCATCGTTCATCAGTTATAATTTAACTTGATTCTTGTATTTTAGTCATACTTCGAATTTAAGAAAACTTGCATCCCTCGTGTTTCAAAAGAGCTTTTTTAAATCCCACACAAATTTGTAAATTAATTTTGGAATATTTATATAAATATTATCTATTGCAATATAATTATTGATATATTATTTAATTAACGTATATACATGTAATCAAATCCACAATGCTGGTAAAACATCATCAATATAATTGAAATTCACGGTTGATCTAGCCGCTTTAAACAATATCGTTAATCTTTTAAAAATTTTAATTCATTGCTAAATTTTAATCGAACTTTATTTCTTCCAAGTTAAGCTGTTATTTCTCGATATCCAAGAGAAGAAGACTTTCAAAAGTGCAGTCGAAATAGAGATTCTGTAGATTATAGCAACATCAATGACAACCGGTTCCATAACGATGCAATAAGTCAACAACATAATTACACAAGCTACTCTCATAATAATTTGTATAATAATCCAGATTCAAATTGCAACATCGACTGGTCCTTTAATGACAACAACGTAGATTTTAATCACTGTCACGTTTTGTATCCTCAAAGAATAAACACAGATAAGCTACTTTTTAATTGTAAGTTCCTCGTTATAACTTTTTCAGAGAGGATTAAATCGTCGATTTTCGGTTAGGAAATCAAAATTCTTTAGCTAATTAAGATTTGCTGATGATCAAAGTTACAAGCTAAATATATTATTTCAATTCTGTTAGATTTCAAAATATTAAATATGCTCGAAATTTATTCCTTAACTTGTGTTCTTTCATTTTTTAAAAGTTTGGCTACATACATAACCTTTGATTTGGGCATTATTTACTGCACACCTGAGCATAAGTTCAGCACACAGGTATCTCAAAGAAATCGACGTTTAGAAGCTTAGTTATATAATTTCCTTATCTTGAAATAATTCCTTGCGAGATTTTACTTCCAAACAACTTTAAAACAGTCTAAATGAAAAGCCTGAACATAACTTATATAATGATGCATTTGAATCGTCTTGTTGGTAGTCGGTTGAATTTCATTTTGTTGAGATATTTCCGGACCTCTTCGAAAAGAGGTCCGGAAATATAGTGAAGAGAATTTCAACTAAATTTGGATTCATTAAACAAATCCGTTTTCATCATCACGAACTATAAAGTCGTTAGGAAATAAAGCAGTTATTTAAATTGTAAGTTTAAAGCAGTAAGAAAATTCCAATTGAATTTGATTACATTAAATAACTTCGTTTCCATCACAAAGAACAATAAAGTCTTAGGGTTGAAATGGCGTACTAAGAAAAAATACTCCATTGTAATTGTAGTAGTATACATTGTTTTTTGTGTAAAATGTTTTTTTTATAAATTAAAAGCTATAATTTTATAGTTTATAATTTTATAATTTAAATTATCATTTTATACCCTATAAAATAGGGTATATATCATTTTTATTACACATAAAAATATTTTATATTTATAAAATGCTATATATTTTAAATTGATTATTATTTCTGAATTGTTGAAAAGAAATTAAATAATTCTTTAAATTAAATAATTAAATCAATTAAATTAATAAATCAATTAAATTATTTATTAAATTAATTAATTTAATTAATCAATTAAACATGATTTTACATGAGGTTAATGTTTATGTTTAATAATTTTATTATTTTTCGATAAAGATAATCTTAATAATCAAAATTTAAATGTTGACTCTATTCTTATAATTATTGTTTTACCAATTTAATAACTTAATTTAATAATTCAGAATAATTTCTATTATTTCATAATTTGGTGCGACTAAATGTTTTGCGAAATAATTATGTTCGAGCCATTTATCATTCCTCAAAATTCTGTGTTATAAATACTTGTTAAAGGTAAGCATCTGTATTGAAAATACGTTTATAATAGGATATTTCAGCTTTTTCTTTATTAGCAATTTTAATTGCTATTGAATTCAAATTACGCACATATTTGGCCAGAGCTTATTTATTAATTAATGTTTAATACCATTTGATGTAATTTCATCAACTGGCTGGTAATTGTTTTATAAATTTATTAATATTTTACATTAATAGATATTTAATATTTTTGTGAATTTTAGTTAAATGGATTAATTTCGAATCTTAAAAGAAACGTGTTGTTCATTGTTTTATAAAAGTTTTTTTTTTAATTTCTATTATTTTATCTATGCGTTAAAAATGTCATTCCTGGGTTTAGATTTATCAAACTGCAATGATTTGCCACCAACCTCAATTTGTCTACTCAATATTGGCAACTCTCATCACTTCCACCATCGTTTAAACAATTATAAACCTACTGATAGTCAGGAATCTTTTTGCATTGATAGTCAACAATTGGATTCACAAAGTTCCTCTACTTCACATGATAAATCATCATCAACCACGTCTTGCCAATCGTTGCAGACATCAGACAACAGTTCCCCAATCGACCAACAACAAACGCATGACTACGAAACAGTTGAGATTTCAGTAAACGCTTCTTTGAATTACGATTCTAATGTAATCGATAAAAATCACTCAGTAAACGACAAGCATTTGATCGTTGCCACAGTAGAAAAACAGCCTAAACAAAAAACATTATTTTGCTTAAGTGCTTCGACTCCAGGTAATTTGCATCATTCATGTGATGCCGCACGAAAAATCAGTAAGTCAATTAGTTCAAGCGAAAATACAGATTTCTTTTGGAAATATAACGTTCAAGCGAAAGGACCAAAAATCTTAAAGCCGTCGCTATCTTTTTCAGTGAATCCGTACAATCTGAGCGTTTTCAAGGATCCTATCGGTCAAATGAAGGTTTATCAACAAAGTAAGCTTTTATTTAAAGCATAAAATTTTTAAACCTAAATCAAAGCGTAATATTGATTAAATATTTAAATGATGCTGATAATGACGTTGATATTTTTTCATTATACCGAGGTTCAATGGATTTCTTTGGTTTGCGATTTGGTTTGTTTATTTAGAATATATTCTGGTGAATTACACACTGCATATACTAAGATGAAATGTTAATTTTAATGAAATGTTCAATATCATATATGTATATCGCTGGTATGTCATATTATTAAAATAGCAAGTTTGAATCTTTTAAAAATTTGTATTTTGCGAATTTCTTCCAATATTAAAATAAAGGGTAGTAATGAGAATATATATGCAGAGATTCGATGCATTTAAATAAAACAGCTGATTCCCTACTCAAACAGAAATTTATTCAAAATCGGATGAAAAAAGATTGATCTATTTTACTCGAGCGCAACCAAAATTAGCCAATTTATTTTTAGCCAAAACAGAATAAGCTAGGAGACATATATGCATTGAAATGTGAAGGTGGCTCACTACATTATGTAGGACAAACGGGAAAAGCATTAGATATAAGAGCAAAAGAACATAAAACAACGATTAAGAATGCTCTAATAAATAAATCCAAATTAAACTGTGCGGTGTCATGTGATAAAATACAGTCATATTATAAATGTTTTCTCCATAATAACTCTTTAAAGGCTGAGCCTAATACATCTAAAAAGGAAAATAATAGAGGCGATTTATATTTGCCTTAATGATGATTGGATCATTTTAGGAAATAAAGCAGACCTGATTCTGAAATTAAATCCCCGAATGATAGCTGAACAATTTTTACAAGAACCTAACGGTTGTTTAGTTTTGACTATTTTTTTGTACGATTTTTAATTGTTCTTTCTTTTCTGATTGAATAATCCTTGATAATGGTGTGCCCACGTGCCACCGAAATATTGGATCTAAATTGTGAAATAAATAATGTATCTTCGCCTTATTTAAATTATTTATTTATTAAATAAATAATATTAAATTATTATTAAATTATTAAATTATTTTATTACATAAATAATAACGTTTCTTAATTTTCATCAATGAAAATTAAACTTTTAAAAAATAATACATTAAAATCCTTATTGAAAAATTGTCAAAGTAATAATGTTTTTCCGGTTTATGCAAAACTTTAAAG
Organism: Pomphorhynchus laevis; assembly: GCA_012934845.2. Taxonomy (NCBI): domain Eukaryota; kingdom Metazoa; phylum Acanthocephala; class Palaeacanthocephala; order Echinorhynchida; family Pomphorhynchidae; genus Pomphorhynchus; species Pomphorhynchus laevis. The sequence continues at coordinate 88,848 of WNNJ02002275.1, forward strand.
TGGCATACTTCCACGCTTTATCATTACAAATGAAATTTCAGAAGCAACTGCTCAAGTTTTCAATGATAAATAAATTAACAATTTCAAGAATGCTCAATGGAATGATAAAATCCCAGTACATACATATATACTCGACAGTTGATTTATATACATACCTGTATTTGTTATAGAACTACTAAGGGAAGAAACATAATCAAGTTAAAGCATGTAAGTATTTCGGCTCATCAATTCACAGTTAGGTATATTAACTGATGTAAACGTAACGACGTTTAAGTCCTCATTTGTTAACTGGTCCTCGTATGAACTTTCGTAGCATGACCGCACTTTACTTTCACTGGGTCTTAATTTTGTATCATTACAACGTGGTCGACTTTCGAATTTACTTATAGAATTCAACTGTCGAAGTGTCATGATTCTCAACATTGAGCAATGATTATCATGTATGAATTCGTCGCAAGATTGATTACAATATCTACATACACAGGAATCATTACGCGTATTGCAAAGGATGCTATTCTGAAGAATTTAATATGAAATCCGTCGAGTGACATTCAAATTACGAGGAAAGGCCTTTCTACTCTCTCTAACTCTTCCGAATAATTGAATGCTGCATCGATGAAGAAGATCTATTATAAGACAAGACAAATTTGCACTAGTCGATTTTGTTGACATATGCCACTGTGACCTACAAAACTACAAAAGAGGACGTCGCCACTAAGTTCGTGAATTTTTGAAACTCGAAGAATAAAGGTTTATCATTTACTATAAATAACAAAATTGTAGAAGGAACTTTTCAAAACACTTTAAAATATTTCTTAAGAAATTATTTTTTATTCTATCAGTTATTGATCAAGGATTATTATTAAAATATAGTGGGAAATTTTATTTGATATTTCGCTAACCTCTGTTAGAATCTTCAGAAATTTACTTATTTTCTGAAATAAGAGAGGTTAGCGAAATATTGATCTAGCTCCAATAATTCTTGGCCTCCAATTTATTTATATCTAATTCAATATCAATTTAAATTCAATTTAATGATTATCATTATTAGAGTTAACTAATATTAATAAGTAAACAGTAAATTTAATAATATATAATAATTACTAGCGATAATATGCTCTTTGTTTCACTGTTTTTGAAAGATATCAATTATCAACCTTCAAAAATTCGAAAAAATGATTGCAATGACATGACGCCAAACGCAATGAAACTGCTAGAACTTGGTCGATCAATTAATTCCCTTACATCGACTTCAAAATCTCTTCAAATATCTGATAAGTCCACACAGAAAAGAGAAAAAAACAGATTAGCCAGCAGGTACAAGTTATATTTTCTCATAAAATTAGAATATAAATTACAAATTATAAATTACAAATTTAAAATTTATATAATTCATATATATACATTATAATTATAATTTAATTTTATATATAATATAAAATTATATTATAAAATATATGTTATATTATTTTATATTATAAATATTATTTATATAATTATATTTATAATTTAATTTATATAAATAAAAAATAGAAATATATATCTTCGCATATTACTTATATTTATATTAAAAATAATGAGTTTAATTTAAAAATTTATTATAACGAGTTTCGGTGTAAAACTTTAATTATAAAGTTATTTAAAATTATAATTTGCATTGTCAATGTTTTAGTCTTCAAATTACATTTTACTAATACAAATTATTAGATTATATAAATAATATATTTTAATCCTTTATTTGTATTAATTTAATAATTTGTTTTAGTTTATAAATTATTAATTTATTTATTATTTTATATTATTTTTCAGTCAATTAAAAACTTGATCAAAACAGATCAAATTTTCTATAAATGGCAAAATAGCAAAATCTATAAATAATGGAAAGAGATTAACTATAATAATTTAAGTGTAAACGCAACATATAAACGTAGTGAGTTAAGTTTAGAAACAATTATTACAAGTCACTGTTCTATAATGGATAAAAAGGGTATAAAGGTTGAATCAGATAATAAAACTATATCATTATTTATTTTTTATTGAACTATATTCCTCGTTTAGGACGAGGAATATGTGCTAAACCGTGATAACATAGAAGTTATAAAAACCGTGATAACATAGAAGGAATAAACTTTCAGATTTATAAAGATTATAAAGATTATAAGAATTTGTAAGATTATAAAAATTTGTAATCGCAACATATGAGAGTAGTGATTTTAGTTTAGAAACAATTATTACAAGTCACTGTTCTATAATGAATAAGAAGGGTATAAAAATTGAAACAGATAATAAAACTATATCTATATTATGTTGGAATAAAAAATTACATAAAAATCCAATAAAACCTAGGTTCATATGTAGTGCGTTTAAATGTACATTAAAACCACTTTCTGTCTATATGAACAAAGTACTTAAAGTAATCTTAATAAAGAATTGTTATAATAGGGTCAGATTTAAGTAAATATATTCCTAAAATAAGGTATAAGCTCCTACCACAATTAGGACCAACAATTTGTAATTATAATAATGAATTAAAATCAACATGTAACGATAATATTAGAAACATAATGGAAACAGAATGCAATTGTAAAAGTCTTAGTTTTGATAAAATAAATGAATATATATGTACCCATAATCTAGAATTAACAAACATGAATTAAGGAAAATGCTATCGAAAGGGTATAAATATACTAATAAAAGCTTAAATACACCGAAGATAAACATTTGGAAAACTTATTAAATAAAATTAAAAATAAAATGAAAATAACAAACAATTATAAAAGGAAAGATAAAATTAATAAAGATATGTATAAAGAACTTACTAAATTAAAGGATAACTATATAATAACAACTATTGATAAAGCTAGTAATAACTTTGTCTTCATATGCAAAAAGCTTTACCATGATATACTAATGAAAGAGGTTAATTCTAATGATTTAAATGTAAATCCAACATATGAACGTAGTGAGTTGAGTTTAGAAACAATTATTACAAGTCACTGTTCTGTAATGGATAAAAAGGGTATAAAGGTTGAATCAGATAATAAAACTATACCTATATTATATTGGAATCCAAAATTACATAAAAGTCCAATAAAACCTAGGTTCATATGCAGTGCGTTTAAATGTACATTAAAACCACTTTCTGTCTATATGAATAAAATACTTAAAGTAATTAAAGCACACTTCAAAAAATATTGTATGGTAATCGAAATTAATTCTGGTATAAAACACTATTTTAGTATTAATTCTACAAACAAATTTTTAGAACACACAAAAAGAATAAATTTTCTGAATATAAATACGTACGAATTTAGTACGCTTTATAGAAATCTAGATTTAGTAGACATTAAAGAAGCGTTAGTAAAATTTATTAATCTTATATTCGGAAAAAGATATACATATATATGTTATAATAACTATAACGCCTATCTAACAAAAATTAAACCATCAAGTAAATATAAATAAATGGATAAAATTGAATTAATAGAATCCTTAAATATTTTAATAAATCAAAATTTTTTAAAGGTAGGGACATCTATATCTAGAAAAATAAAATGTGTTCTAATGGGAGGTAATAATATCCCAATTATAGCTGACTTATCAAATCATATAAAATTAAACGATCAAGTGAATATAAATATATGGATAAAATTGAATTATTAGAATCCTTTAATATTTTAATAAATCAAAATTATTAAAAGGTAGAGACATCTATATTTAGACAAATAAAATGTGTTTCAATGGGAAGTAATAGTAGCATAATTATAGCTGACTTATTGGATTTTTTCAGTTTGAGGCATTTTGTCCAAATTACGCAAAATGTCTGTTTATTGTATATATTTATGTGCTCTTTCGAATGACGTATAATTTTTTTGGAGAAATGCGTTTGTGGCTAAAAATTTTTAATATTTATTTATTTTTTCATAAAAATTTAAAATTTAATTTAAATTTCAAATTTCAAAGTTAGAAACTTAAAAATTTATATTTAAGTATTTTTATATATCTTATCAATATACAATGATTTGAGATCTTTTTTTTTGCTCTCACAAAAAAACATACAATTTTTTTATTATATGTTCGAAAGTAATTTGAATTTGAAATATCTCAAAATTTTGCAATGATAACATATAATTTTTATTGCGTTATCGTAAACATCACAGTTATATTGACTTAAGTTGAAAATATTAATATTTTTGAATCATTCAAAAAAGAGTTCTTTGAAATGTCCTTTCAAAATAAGCATGTTTTTAAGTATATTTTAATTTTGGTCAAAGAATCGATCCCAAATAAGATATTAAATTCATTTTGTTGCAACTTATCTTTATTATTCGCTTTATATTTCATTTCCTCCCTTCCGCTTGATGTCGGTGGACCTCAACAGTTGGGGTCTTATTTACTGGAATAGTGAATGAGGTCCCAAATTGTTGATGGTAAGCGACATCAAGCGGAGGGGAGGAAAGGGGATAAATATGTGATTAAACTATGTAGTTGCATTTAATAGGACTAACATATACAAAACCGTTTTACTTATAATTTTTTAATAAGGCACAACGGTTGCAAATATTTACCAAATTAGTAAAATTATTGGCATAGCTTAAAATTCCTTAGACACTCGAATATGGACTCTAATTTATTGTCATTTCGATGACGTCTGTGCCAAATGAATTCGACTAAATATGAGTCGATCATTGAGCGTTGTGTACCCCATCGCTTTCAATTTTATGATCTATGCTGGTTCCATGTTGTTTCAATTTGTTGAGTATGAATTCCTTCTGAGCAAATAAAGTTAACTGAATGATTTACAGTTCGGTGTTCAAATCTGCATCCTTCTAGGGTTTGCACACCACAATACCCTTTCCATAGATCTGAATGAATGATCGACCAGGTAGTATGCACTGTTTTATGCACTCGTTAAGAGTTTTAGGATTTCTATGATCAACAGCAAAAAGAAACACTTTAGATCTTTCTCTACACACGCCACCGAATACCCATTGTTGTGGAAGCATACGTGCCCTATTATATTTCCGACGGGCGAAAACTGTTTCATCGATTTCAACTATTATATTTTCGCCCCCTATCTTACATGGATTTTGTAATATTTCATCGCCTCGCGCATGTAACTATTGTAGTTAACGGTCGTGCTGTGATCAATCGCCAATTCTTCTTCGCAAAATTTAATGCTGGTTAATTGTTTAGACATAAACAATAATTGTTTTACGAATCAGTAATCGTGCTGCTTCAAACCAAGTCCCACTTCGAACTGTAGCTGAAACGGAGCATTTCGATTTTGGCATCTACAATATACTTTATTACATCTGACACTTAATGTCATTAGATGCTTACGACAACATCTTATTTCTATAAAAGAAGATAAATACATAATTATTTCGAACCAAATCTAACTATTTTATACCACTTGGAATTAATCGATAATTCTGTAAGAACTTGACAGCATCTAATTGTGCAGAAATGTTTCGCAATATCCACTCTAAATTAATATTATTAGACATCTAAAATTCTAGTTATTCCAATAATAGCATCAAATTTTTTACAAAAACAATCGATTGATCGATCAAAATTGAAAAAAAACACATTTGCAATTAATTTGGAATAACTTTTTAAAGCAATATACAAATAACTACATAATTAAAAATATAGGCCATATTAGATGTAGCGATTAGAATGGCGCGATAAAAATAATAGGGTAGTATTAGTATTTTTTTAGATATTTTTAAATCAAATCTTTAATTTTAGGAAAAAACAAAATTTAAATATTTTTCAAATCCTTTGTTGAAATATTTTTAAACAATTACAATTACAAAGGTTATTGATATATTTTATAAAAATGAAGTTTTGAGTTTATAGGGCCTTAAAAAAAATTAAATTTTAAATTTAAAAAAAAATTAAATATTAAAATTTTTAGCCACAAACGCATTTCTCCCGAAAAAATTATACGCCATTCGAAAGAGCACATGAATATATACAATAAACAGACTTTTTGCGTAATTTGGACCAAGTCCGTCAAACTGAAAATATCCGACTTATTTTGCTTTATAGAATATGAATTTGTTCATAACTGGGTAAAAAATAAATCTAAATTATATAAAGATATGAAATATATTTGTTCGATATATTGAGGATATATGTGTATTTAATTCTAATAATTTTTATTCAATTAGTGAGCACATTTATCCAGAAAGCCTTATTCTTAACAAAACCAATATTAATGATAAAGAAGGTGTATATCTGGATATGAACATTAAATTAACATTAACTAAAACTACTATTAATTTATATCGTAAAGATGACATATTTAAATTTACAAGAAACATATTTTTGCATGAGTATTCGTGTATACCATATAATATTAAATATAATACATTAAATAATGAAATTTTAAGAATTGCAACAATATGTAATGATATTAGATTTCTTCAAAATCATTTAAATAATTTAATAGATACATATTTTAAACTAGGTTACTATACAAAATAACATCAAGCAGAAAATAGTAAAATATATAAATCAACACAATAATATAAAGAATAAATTTAAACTCTTAAGTGGCAAATTTTTATGGATGGATAATAAATAATATACTTTGCATTAGAATAAGATACTAGATAGTTATTTCAGAGGAAATACATCATTAGCATGTATTTGGACCCGCTGCTATGTTGGGTAGAAGAACAGGGGCCGAAACCTGATAGCATCGCAGTTCTTCCTGATGACCTCTAATTCTTATTCTGATACAACGTCTGTTATTTATTAGTCAATTCATAAAAATGACGTTTATTTTAAATTTTATTTTTTATTTTTATTTTTTAACTTGATTAAAATTATAGAAAATCTAAAAACAATTATTAATTTTAAACTAGGTTACTATAAAAAATAAGTCATATTTTAAACTAGGTCTTTTTTACCAGGTCACATTTTATTTAAACTTTTTTACACGCATTTATACACTTTTATTTGCACCATTATTTACAATTTTTTTACAGTTTTATTAACACTTTATTAACACTTCTTTTTACACCTTTATAACACAAATATTTTCACTTTTTTTACACTTGTTAACCTAATTTTACAATGTTATTTACACTTTTTTACACTTTTATTTCCACTTTTTTTGCACATTTTTAACCTTTTTTTACACAATTGTTTTTACAAATTTTTACACTTTTATACACTTTTAGAAACACTATTATTTACACTATTTGTTACACTTTTTTTCCACTCTTATTTACACTTTTTTACACTTTTAGAAACACTATTATTTACACTATTTGTTACACTTTTTTTCTACTCTTATTTACACTTTTTTACACTTTTATGTACACACTTTTTACACTATTATTTACATTATTATTTACTATAATTTACACTGTAATTTACACCATGATTTACACTATTATTTACACCAATAGTAACATCATTTTTTTTCTTACAAGAAGGCGAAGAAACTGGCATATTCATTTGATAAGAAAAACCAAATATTTTAACGGCAAAACGGCACGTCATATTTTGGGTTTTATTAAGCTAGAACACTAATTAATGTTTCTATAAGAAAATTTGTTAAGTGTTCTAGCTAATTACAACCCTGAACATGACGTGCCTTTGTGTCTTCGCAATATTGGATTTTTCTAATCAAATATATATTCCTGTTTCCTCGACTTCTTGTAATAATTCGGATTGGAAACGAATTTTCTCTACTACCTACCAATTATGGAACAAACATTATTAGATCACATAAACTTATTGCATCATTTTGTTGTAACTCTTCATGAGTAAAAAATTATTTGTGGAAATAATTCTTATTTCTTATAGTAAATTATTAAAATTTCATAATAGCCATCAAGATGTAAATTTGTAATTTCAAATCTAAAATAATATAAAGATTTTTAAATTGAACCTAATCTTTAAGGTAGAAACTTAAAATAAAACTAAAAACACTTTAAAACTAAACTTAATAATATTTTCTATACGTTAAAGAGTATGTTAATTATATATATCATCACTATATACTTAATAGGTGTCTCTAATTGTCATTAGATTGTAAATAAGGCCGAGTGACATAATTATTTATTTCTTTATTTATTCCAATATTTCGATGGCACGTTTGCACACCATTATCATATAAGTGCCCACTTGCCACCGAAATATTAGATCTAAATTGTGAAATAAATAATTATGCCTATTTGCCTTACTATATTATAAACGTATCTTTATGAACCCTTTCAACATTTGCGGTAATGAAAATAAAATTCCGATAGTTCTTCCTTTATAAACTAGTTTATTATACCTAAATGACTATTAATATGTTACTAGCAGTTAATGTGTATTTTTAGATCTTGCAGATTGAAGAAGAAAGCTCAGCACGAGGCATACAAACTAAAGCTGTACGGATTAAATGTCGAACACTGTAGGTACTTTATACAAAACTAACAGCAAGTTTGATAACTAACAGCTAAGCTCCTTCTGAATTAGTACGGCATTTTATAGGAATATGGCAGCCACCCCATATACCACCGTTACGATAGCTTTGCCGCTGCTTGGCCACGACTTTTATTCGTCGATCCGAAGATCTATTATTTCACAGTTTTCCTTCATATATAAAGAAAGTTCCCCTATCCGCACCCAGGAGACGCGCTGGGTAGCTTCAGCCAATCCGCCAGATTAATTGTATAAAATTTTATATAATTATTTATTATTTATCTTTAACGCATAATAAACATTTCTAATTTTTTATATTTAATAAATTTAATGTTAAATATATAAATAAATTTAATCATATGTTCAGTTAATTTTTTAAAATTATGTTTTTAAATTAAAAATATCAATTGTGTTGTTTGTATTACTTTTTTAGTTGTATACCATTTCTATTAAATCATTTCTATTAAATAATCTCTATTAAACGATAGAATTGAGTTCGTTTAAAAAATAAATCTGCGGACGATAACATCGTACCTCCTTCGTTTTACTTACTTTTGTTTTATTTTGGTTTTTACTTTATAAATTGAGCGCAACTCACAATAAAATAAAAAGCAGAACACTGCAAATGTCAACAGATGGAAAACTAACGAAATTTCGAATGCTGTGTTTATGATAAGAAATTTAATCTTTTTCGTTTCATCAAAATGTTGAGTGTTAAGTGCTCCATTATTAAGTACTTAAATTATTCGTGCACATCATTAATAAAGAATATTAATTTTGTTAATTTTGCAAAATTTAATTTTAATTTAACAAAATCTTCGAAATCAAATGAAAATTTAATAACGACGATTTCATTAAGAAAATGAAATTGTCGGTTGATAGTTTCTTTAAGCCGCATTTAAACGACTGTGTTAAATATTATTCTTTACGACATTTCGTAAACTATCATTTATAATGCATTCAACTTTACATATTTGTTCAAACTTCACATCTGATATTCCCAACTATCGTTTTTATTGATAGCTCCAATCACCTTTTCATGTTTATCTTGAGTTGTACTTTTTTATAAAATTACCATATCAAATAAAATGTTCCCCTTTTTTGATACAGATCCAATAATTCTTTAAAATTAAACATTTCAGATGGCGTTAGTATATGGAATATATGTCTCTATCACTTGATAAGGATATACAAATAAATTAATATTATAATTAGTATTGGATAATACTAATTAATATTGTATAATGATATAAATGATAATGATATTATGATATTATCATAATAATGATAATTAATATTGAATAATATAAATTCATTTTCTATCTGTTGATTTTAGAAATACGGTGTTTTATGAAACGATTAGTGTGTAAACAACCACACTTTTAGAAATGAGTTAAATATTTAATTCTGACAATTCTACAATGTAATAATAACTTTAATAAAATAATTAATTAAAATAACCTAGACGCATATACTAGCTCGTTTATTTTGTCATTATGACAAAATAAACTACAGAATATTCATTTGTTATTTATTATCATTTTTATTCATGCATTACTGGTCAAATAGTAATCTATTTGATATTTCGTAATATTAAACTGACTCTTGACTTATATATCTTTTTACTTTAAAAATTTAAAATATCATATTAAAATGATAAAAAGTTATAATGTTTAGTTTGATAAAAAAATACATTTTTTATTACGTAATAAAATATAAATTCTGATGTATGATAACAATATATAATAGAAATTAGATTTAAACTATTTTATTTTATACAATACTGTATTCATTATTATTGTATAACCATTATAATACTACAATACTAATTTTTATATAATATATTTTGTTATATTTTATAATTAGTATTCTTTTATTTGTAAATATTTAAGATAAATATTAATATTTATCAAAATATTACACTTTTTAAAAAAGAATAGTCAAATTCGAATATGCAAGTTGCTTGATCGTAGCTGATTTAATTATTAAAAATAAAATATGTTTTATTGAACTTATATTGAAATATAATAACATGAAAATATTACACTTTGTTAAGAAATAATTGAATTAAGAGATAATTGAATTTATCAAATATGCAAATTTCTTTTATTATAATTTCAACATTTTATATTATCTATTTAGCTATTTTAATAGATTTGATTGGTAAAGTTAAAAATGCCATTAACAATTTTGAATGCGACAACCTAACACAGATTAGTCTATGTCAATACTATGACCACTTATTAAAGAACTTTTACGGTAATACACTATTTGTTAAATAATATTTATCCAAAATTACAATATTTGATTCATTTATATTTATTTTATTCACGTGTTAAACTGCTTTGTGCGTAGCGTAAATCACTGAATATAAACGTTGGATTGTGTTCGAAGTTTTCCTATAAAATTTCAAATATTAAAAATATTAAGAGATATACAGTGGTTTTCCTATACAATATTAAGAGATAATGTTTAGAACATATAAAATAATTATTAATTTTCCTGTAGACATCAAAAATAAATCAACAAAATATAAAGTAGAGAAGCTTCCAACAGGCATGCCGCGTTTCCGAGCTGAACAGCGATGCCTATTCTCTGAGACAAATATCGGTCAGCTCTGAAATCTGATGTTACTCTCGATAGACGTCGTCCTAAGTCTTTGAGAAATTTAACTGTTGTTAGGCCAGGGCAACCAAAGGTGTTGAACGCCACTGGTAGAAACATTATGATAGATAGGTCCAACATGCGTATTTTGCTCGTTTGCTCGCCTCCGCTATGAATGCAACGGTGCCTGGGCCATGTAAAGAATGTGCGCACCAGCTTGGATCCTAAGTATTTAGGCACGTGAAGTTTCATATCAGGCGCTTACTGTTGGTCCACGAGACAAACGTAGTTCCATCAGTGCGCTTACCGTCATATCGCGATAATCCGATGGGTTCCAGCATGCAGGGGTATCCGATAGATATAAGGGCTGACTTAAGTAGGTTGTTGACTGCGGTGTGACTCGAAAATATTGGACTGGCGTGTTGACAATCCAGGGCGTGAAGTCGACTTTAACGGAGAGAAATCGACCTCACAACACCCAACCCTCAAAATTCGATCGGGAGTCGTCTGGCGTCAGGCTCAATCATCGAGAGATACGTTCAGGACGCTTTCACGTAGTCTTCGTATGCTGCAGCCAATAGCTATGAGACGGATGCTGTCTGAATTTTTTGGAGAACGGAAGGAGATTGGCACCGCAGTGGAACTGGGCGATTTTGAAAGGAACATTGCATTTAAGAATGATGTTTACCAGGCCACTAAGGCTATCCAGAAGAGCTTCCCCTGCGCTACTGGCCGATACGCCTGTCAAATCCTTTAGATGAGTTGTACTAAGTCCGTCGAACCCGGCTGTGGACGAAGGTGGAAAAAATCGAAGAGCATTAGCGATTTCCTGAATCGTCCTTCTACGATGATCATCCTCGAGTTTTTGGCAAATCCGTCGTCTCAATGCGTCACTATCGTTTGAAATTCCGAAGAAAGATGTGAACGGGGTATCCAATATTTGATCGGAATATTCACATGCCTCCTTAATAATTGAAGATAATGATCGTTATGTTCCCGTTTTGTCGCGGAGTATCAAAGTCGATCTTGCAACGGTCAACAGACGGAACCAGTTCTCATCCTCGAGAAGATAACGGAGAACATTATTGATACACTTATTAAAGCTAAATAACATATTCTTAGATGAAATGGTTATCGACGGAACTTGGAATTTCGCAGGGCGTTTGTGAAGAAAAGGATGCTGGAATACTAATTGACAGCTTTCTTGAGCCTGGGTAGCGTGAATAAACTGGCCTGTGTACTCTAGACAGGCCATTTTTGGAGATCCGGATGGGATGTTTGCAGAACGAGCACCGAGATGTAAATTGGATTGAAATATTGGAAGGTGGCAGATAGAAATCAACGTTGCAGATTCTCGACAGCGGAATCGAAAGCGAATATTTAACTGGTTGTATAGTTTGAGTTAAAGGGGCGAGCTGCAATCGACGCAGGAGATACTCGACAGCGAAACCGAATGCGAATCTTCAACTGATTGTATGGTTTCTGTTGAAGGACGCAAGCTGGAATCGACGCTCGAGCTGCTTGATAACGGAATCGAACGCGAATATTTAACTGGTTGTATAGTTCGAGTTAAAGGGGCAAGCTGGAATCGACGCATGAGATACTCGACAGCGGAACCGAATGCGAATCTTCAACTGATTGTATGGTTCCTGTTGAAGGACGCAAGTTGGAATCGACGCTCGGGCTGCTCGATAGCGGAATCGAATGCGAATATTTAACTGGTTGTATAGTTCGAGTTAGAGGGGTAAGCTGGAATCGACGCATGAGATACTTGACATCGGAATCGAACGCGAATCTTCAACTGATTGTTTAATTCCTGTAAAAGAGCACAAGCTGGAATCGGCGCTCGAGATGCTCGACAGCGGAATCGAACGCGAATATTCAACTGATTGTATGGTTCTAGTTGAAGGGCGCAAGCTGGAATCGACACTGGAGATACTCGACAGCGGAATCGAACTCGAATCGTAAACTGACTTTTCAATAATGTTCGAGTTCATTGAACAATTGTCCACGCTGCAATCTTCGTGTAATGGTTGCGCGCCTGTATCCGATGTGCGTTTTTGAATTAGTGTAGCAATCTTCAACTGATTGCATGGTTCCTATTAAAGGGCGCAAGCTGGAATCGGCGCTCGAGATGCTCGACAGCGGGATCGAACTCGAATATTCAACTGATTGTATGGTTCTAGTTGAATGTCGCAAGCTAGAATCGACAGTGGAGATACTTGACAGCGGAATCGAAGTCGAATCGTCAACTGACTTTTCATAAATGTTCGAATTCATTAAACAATTGTCCACGCTGCAACTTGTTATAGTAATAATTGTATTGTAAGTAATACGACAAACAAATGTTTTTCATTAAATATTAATAATAATTGTAACTGCAATACCGCAGGTGTAGTGTATCTAATACAATGTACATGTGGATTGCAGTATATAGGAAAAACATATCAAATGTTAAAAACTAGGTTTAGGCAACACATATATAATATACAGCATAATAGTCAAACTATATTTCATAAACATGTGAGATTAATAGGACATGATATTAAAAACTGTAAATTATTTATTTTAGAACATATCGAAGAAAACATTTCAATATTAAATCAAAAACTATTAGAAAAAGAAAATTTTTAGATTTAAACGCTTAATTCCATGTACCCATTAGGATTGAATGACGTGGTACAAGGAATTGGCAGAAGTAGTATAATACATAATAAACAACTATATTATAATAATCCAGTTGAACGCAATCCAAGAAGTCATAGTGATAAAATGAATAGGAAAAATAGAGTTAAAAATATTTAAAAAGATATGTATATAAATGAACAATTAGAAATATTAAAACAACTTTTAAGAGATAATAAGCTGAAAGATCTTTATGTAAATATAAAAATTATTTCAAAAAATATGGTGTTCAATAAATTAAAGTAGCCCAATTATAGCTGACTTGTTTTTAAGCTTTATAGAATATGAATTTGTTCATAACTGTGTAAAAACTAAATCTAAACAATATAAATATATGAAATATGTGTTTCGATACATTGATGATATATGTGTATTTAATTCTAATAATTTTTATTCAATTAGTGAGCACATTTATCCAGAAAGCCTGATTCTTAACAAAACCAATATTAATGATAAAGAAGGTGTATATCTAGATATGAACATTAAATTAACATCAATTAAAACTACTATTAATTTATATCGTAAAGATGACATATTTAAATATTCAAGAAACATATTTTTGCATGAGCATTCATGCATACCATATAATATAAAATATAATACATTAAATAATGAAATTTTAAGAATTGCAACAATATGTAATGATATTGGCTTTCTTCAAAATCATTTAAATAATTTAATAGATACATATTTTAAACTAGGTTACTATAAAAATAACATCAAGCAGAAAATAGTAAAATATATAAATCAACACAATAATATAAAGAATAAATTTAAACTCTTAAGTGGCAAATTTTTATGGATGAATAATAAATAATATACTTTGCATTAGAATAAGATACTAGATAGTTATTTCAGAGGAAATACATCATTAGCATGTATTTGGCCCCGCTGCTATGTTGGGTAGAGGAGTTAGGGGCCGAAACCTGATAGCATAGCAGTTCCTCCTGATGACCTCTAATACAACGTCTGTTATTTATTAGTCAATTCATAAAAATGACGTTTATTTTAAATTTTATTTTTTATTTTTTATTTTAATTTTTTTAACTTGATTTAAATTATAGAAAATCTAAAAACAATTATTAATTTTATTATTTAATTATTAAATTTTGATTTAGCATTATTATGTTTTGTTTATTTTATAATTATATAACAATACGTAGACTCAGTTAGCTGATTTAATTTTAAATATTATAAAATATTATAGTAACATCATCGAGTACTAAATCAGTACTACAGCTTTACCAAAAAAGGATCATTAGCAAAAACACTGGCAAATGTCAGCGCAGGTCTCTTTAATATCGGCTAACTTTTATCATGAATTTAAGGAGAGTGAGACCATTCCGCGTGAATTTCTTGTAAAACATGTAAGCCAGATGAGAAAGAATGAAGAATGCCGTTTCGTCATCACAATGACTCATCAGTGCCATATCCCTTCCACTACTGGATACAGAGGAGGACTGGCATACGGTAATCAATGAATGAATCAATGTGAATGATGTACAAGATAATTTTCTAGTAA